>KK499806.1:1523258-1655658 GCA_000688715.1 Glossina pallidipes
AGGAGTTGACATGAGCAGTTGATTTACCGTCATTAAGAGTAAAGGTTCGTTAACATTAAAACGAAAAAAAAAAAAAAGAAAAAACAAAAGAAGATTCTTGCGCTCTTGCGCCGTTGGGTCGTTGCGTTGTTGCAAAACTTTGTAAAATGAATGAATTCAATTAATGAATGAATTTTCATTGATAAAAAAAAAAAAAAAAAAAAAAAAGAAAAAAACAAAACTACCGTTTTTTTCTATTAATTTTCGAGAAAAAAAAAAAACTTTTTTCTCCTTTAAATAACATATGCCCTTAAATAAGATTTGCATGCAATGCAATTGCATTGCTTTACTTTTATTTCTCTTTCTTTTGTTGCCAGCAGCCATTACTTCTTGTCTAGCTTGCGGATGTATTTAAATATTCAAACAATTCGTTCTCCAGTCAATATAGAACTATTCGGTTTAACTGTACATTGTCAGGCACGTATCTAAAGTGGGCGTAACACATTTACACAGCCACATAGCTGCGTATAAAGTTTCTTTCAAATCAACTCAATACAATGTAATGCCTTTTCCCATTTCTCTTTTCGAAACAATGTAAAAATATTCTCGCATTAAGTATTTGAATTATGCAAATAATTCTTGTGCATACGGCGATGGGCATAGATACGCAAGGCGAGTGTCTCTCTCATTTCAGTCAGTCAAGCAGACAGTCTGTCGATCAGTTTACATGTTTTGCTCTGCTCGTGCATATTATATGCTACTTACACGAGTATATCCGTAATTCTTTTTTTTCTTTTTTGTTTGTCTTTCATATTTTATTCTCTTTCTATGATAAAACCCAAGCTTTTATGCATAGTCGTATGCATAATTCTCAAATTATCGAGCAGAGCTTTACATTTACAGGATTTTTTAACTATGCACATAGGCAGGCATTAAGGTTTTTTTTTTTTTTTTCCTTAAAAACACATATTTCGAAATGCGTACTCCTATAGAACATCCACTACTAATAATAGGTAACCTTTCGAAATGACAAACGAAGTAAAAATACATTCGCAGTGTGTTATTTACATCGGCCGATGTTGGCATAACAACTCCTCTAAAAATGTTTAATTATTATTATTATTTGATTGGAGATCACGTTAGCTAATTCTGCAATGTCTATGTATTTGAGTAAAAATTCAGTTAATGAATTGAATTCACACCTCTTCCAAGATTAACAAATTTTTAAGTTATTTAAAAGCAGATTTCTGAGATATATGTCGCATATTGGCATAGATTTCTAAACATATTCTCCTTCGTGGCGTTAAATAGTGGCAACGACTTAGATCTGTCCATCTGTCATTGTGTTTGTATGTCTCTTGACACCGCAATATCCATCTTGTCTCTTTCTTAAGCTCAAAGCTCTTCTTAAATATTAATATCTTTTCATATTCATTGAGTTAACTTAAGAAAGCAGCTAAGGCGTTTACTGTAAAGGGGTTATACACAACATTCGTTATGTATTTTATAATATATTGTATACCACTTGCACAAGGGTATATTAAGTGCAACACTCATAGACCCACGTTTTATTATGTCGATCTAAATTTCTCTGTCTGTCCATCTGTCGGTGTTATATTTCTGTGTTCAAGCTCGCAATTTTTGAGTTATTTGGATGAAATTTTTTACATGAAGATGTGTGGGCCTAAGGATGGAACCGGGTTGGGTTGTTTTTCCGACCACTGCTCATATAGCGCCTTATTTTAAAAAGTTGTTACATGAATAACTGTGGGGCGTTGTAGGATATTTGATGAAGGGCTGTGACCCATTAAAGTGTTTTTACTTGTTTCTGCTGCTTATTTATTATACCCACCACCGAAGGATGACGGGTATATTTTGTTTCGTCAAAACGTTTGCCACGCTCAGAAGAAAGCTTCAGAGGCCTCACAAAGGATATATTCTTGATTAGCTTCAAATTCTAAATCGATTTAAGCACATCCGTCTGTCCGTCTGTACAATATCTGTTGTAAACATTCTCCTGCCCGTAAAAATGAAGCTATCGGCTTCAAATTTGGACCACAAATTGGAAATTCTTGCACGCAAGTGGGCATTGGAAATCGCTCAAGCGACACGCCTACAATACTACGTAAACTGAGGACAACTCTGTTCTTCAAAAGGAATTAAAAAAGTGGGATTTTCCTCATTACTCGTAAACCACAGTAAATAAATCTACAAAAATTTAAAACAATATTCTATAGGCGATGTTGTACTCGCTCTACAAAAATGGAAAAATCGGTCGTGTTTACGTAATTTTATACTATTTTCACTTTCATTTTTCTTTCAAAACCTTTCTAACGCACAGAAGTAAGCTTTAAAAATCCCATTGAATAAATAAATTCTTAGCTAGTTTTAAATTCGGAATGCACCTAAGCATGTCCATCCATTCATTTATTCTTCAGCCGATCGGCGCCACTCTGTGTCTTTTTCCCTTTCGCAAACATGAAGATATCGTTTACAACCCTGCGAAAAAATTTGAAAATGACCCAAAGTCTTCAAAGAACACCTACAACGCACGTCTATGTAACAAAAACTGCGAACACCTTAGCTTTCCCTATTTTTTGCTTCTTAACGCAAATACCTATAAATTTCGACTTTTATTCGAAAAAATAGAAAAAATCAGCCACGCCCATCCAATGTCATAGAGTGCGAATATTTATTTCTTTTCTTATTTTCTAGGATCACGCTGATGGGTATAAGAGATTTGGCGACGACCGAATATAATTTTCTTAGTCGCTTTTTCTTCAAGGAAACAACACAAATGTCTTCTCCTTTCAAATCAAATTTTTTCTGCTTTTAACATTTGACACTAGCTTTTGTACGATTACTGCGAATATATAAGCAGTATTTTGCGTTCTTTGTGAAATTCTTCAAACTCTTGCCTTCAGTTGATCCATACTTTTTGAATTGCCATTCAACTTATTCCCCCTAATATTTTAATGTACAAAGAGAAGATATGAACCCAACACAGTTAGGCGACCATTCACTTCTTCTTCTTCTCACTTCTCTGACGCCCTCCATAATTAAATCTTAAGCTCCATAGCAACTGAATTTTTGCAAAGAAGAGTGTGCAAGCAGGCGTCCCCTAACACCCGCGATGACTTCTTCAAGATAGAGTTGCCTTCGCCTGCAGGGTATTCATACGCGAGAACATAGGGAAAACATAGGGCTCGATAAGTTGGAGCTTTAAATTACTGTGTAGATCCCATACCCGAACCTAATGCCACATATGACAGTTCAATCGTACATAGAACAATCCACTGCAGACTATAGTCACATGTGGCGATGTAAGCTGTAAGCGATTCCATTAAATGTACTTTTTAATTAAGATTTAATTTCATAAATTTCATAATTTTTTTCAATAATGCCTGACACTTGAACAGCCCTCTTCTTGAAATGGCAAATGGGCAAAATGATGTCGACGGATTGCGATCGATAAGATGGCGTTTGGTTCTAAATCGAATTTCATACCGATTAAGAGAATTTTATGCTGACATCCATCTATTTGCGAACGGAATTATCAAATTTTGTGTCTTCCTCCCTGGTGGTCCGTATACAGCTTAAGATTATTATTATTATTATTATTTTTTTTTTTTGTTTGTTTTTTTTATACAACAAAGATTTAATCATTTTTTGCAAGTTTTTGCTAAATCCTTTAATTTTTCATATAAGTTTTTACTGTCTTTAATTTATTTCTTATTTTCTTGAAATCTTAATTTCCTTTATGGCTGCCGGCAATTTTTGAACAAATTTTTTAGCAATTTGATCTTAAGCATTAACTTGAAGTTTTCGACTTTCCAAGTTATAAATTCTTCTCTTCCACAGTTAGTGTCCACGCGAACTCTTTAAGTGTACACTAATCTAAATATATTTTACAATATTTATTATTATTTCGCTTTAAAAAAAAAAAAAAAAAAAACAGAAATCTACTAAAATAATAAATAAGCAAAGAAAAAAAAAAAATCACAACAAAAATTGGTAACAACCTAAAGCTGCCAACCAACGGGCTACTGGTATTTTAAAGTTGAACAAAAAAAAATAAAAAAAAATAAAAAAAAAAATTGAAATAATAAAAAATATGTTCAAAAGTATTTCGGTCTTGTTGTGCATATGCTTATCCCCCTTACCATTTGAAATTGTTGTTGTAAATGTCTTAAATGGTTAAAAGAAAACTAAAACGTCACCCAGTCAGCCAAGTAACCACCACTAACAGCCAAACAACTAACCAACCAACCAACCAACCAACCAGCCAACCAACCAACATGCTAAGACAAAGCGACGATAGTACAAGACCATGGCAGTAGCAACGGTAGCCATAAGTGAGGTTAACCCACTTCTGGTACAGTTTGAATGGCTTTTTACATACAACCAACATTTTGAAATGCACACAAATGTGAATTTAATTCCACTTCCACGAACTACGAATTGATTGTGATTAACTGGCTGGTATGTATGATTGTGTTTGCACAATAGCCTTTGCGCGCGGTGTCAGCTACAAATGCAATAATAAATGAATATGCAAAAAAAAAACAAAAAAAAAAAAAAAGAAAACAAGGAAAACCGTAAAAAAAAATGCAACGCCAAAGCATCCAAGCATGTGTAGAAGACCTGCCGGCCATTACCAACATTGAAGCACTGCGGGATACTAATGCCCACATAACGCCATATATAAACATACACACACACACACACACACACACAAACGCATTCATATGGTTGCCTACTGTTACGTATCACATTCGTTCGTCGCTCCGTTCGTATGAATATCTTAAATTGAGGCAAGAAAGCAAATCGTAAATGACCATAAATACAATTTCTTTAACAAAAATGCCATAAGTCAATATAAGCAAATGGTAACAGGCATACAAAAGATTCAAGCTGTGAGTGAAGTTTAGTTTAAAGTGCTTCCTTTTTAAGACCGCGTATGTATATGTAAAACCCAAAAGTTTAAAAATCACGGCAATTTATCAACACATTCTAAAACAAAAATGACGATGATTGCCATCCAACAAACAGTTGATCATCCACCGGAGTCCGGAGTATAAGTATATCTGTACCGTAGTACCGTAGTAGAGTGATAGCAGTAGTCTTTAGCTCTTTTTTTTTTTATTTTTTTTTTTTATTTTTATTTTTATTATTCGTTTCTTCGAATGCCTACAAACCTATATAGGGTATATTGTACAAATTGATTTGCATTTCCAATTATAAATACATATACAAACTATATGTTTACATGCGTGTGTGTGTGTGTGTGTCTTATTACAAAAAAACTTTTAATAAAATTTCAACATAAGCAAATTAGTTTTATGATTGATATTAGTGTTACTTATGCATATCGCGTTGTTGTCGTTGCTGTTGTTGATGTGGTTTTAATGTTTTTGTTTTTCTGCTTACGAATTGTGGGCTGGTCAAGTAGGTTGGCAAAGTTAGCAACATTTGTTCAATAAATTTAAGCTGCTGTTTCGCTACTGTTTCCCTCACAGCACAGCTGTTTCTTTCTTTCTTTTTTTTTTTTTTTGTTTTTTTCTCTCTTTTTTCGTTTTTTCTATATACGAAAATATAAAACAGCTTATCGGATTAAGTGATTTTCATTCAATCATCTCATCAAGTGCATTATAATACATTAAAATGAATGGTCGCTTGTTGTATTTTTTTGTATTTTTTTAAATTTTTATTCATTTTTTATTGAAACATTAGCAAGAAAAGCTTATATGAAAGTCTGTTAACTAACAATTACTGTCAAATCAAGCACAAGATCAATACTTGTTATGCTTACACTTAACGCACACACGCACAAACGCAAAAACACGATCGCGATATATACATATATATATATATATATATATATGTATATATATATATGAACGTAACAAATATATATTACATATAAATATAAGCAGTTGGATATATATATATATATATGCTTGTAATATATTCAGCTTGGATTGCTTGTGGGCATATGCTCATGCTCTCTTTCACTGTACGTCTCTTTCCCTCTCTCTCTCTGTCAGTCTCTCTCAGTCACGCTCTTTCTCCCTCTACCAGTCAATATGTTTATGTCTTTTTGCAGCAAGCAAATGAATTACTGATTAGCATGATTAATGGCCAAAATTGACATATTATACCTGCTATTATTATTAAATTGTTAAAAAGCATATAACATAAATATATATCTATATCTATTCGTATACATATTTGACCATATTTATATACATATTTAAGTAAGCACATGTACATATGTAATGTAGACATTTGTGTTTGTACATACGAATATTATAGACAACAACAAATATATGTATATATTTTTTGATCTTTTAGTTGATATATTTCACGTAATGATTCTAATACTCGGACAATTTACCAAGAAGTTACGGTTATGCTTAGGCTTCAAGCGTAATTTTGTTTGTCTTTACTGATATATGACTACTACCCTGTGCTCTGAAGGTGAAAGTGACGAAAGTCAAGCAAGCGCACGTAAATGGCCAAAGTAACTACGCCCCTCTTAATATATTTAGCAAATCAATCGATAATCAATTAGATGTAGAATCGTTTACAAAATTTTCAGTCTACCAATAGAACCAAAGTTAATTGATAACACAAAACCTATTGTTACGAAAGTTCCGATCGACCGATCGACCCGAAAAGAATACGTTATTGCTGTGAATTGCTTTGAGACTTTGGGTACCAAAGATTAACTTTGACGCGATTACAATTTACTCTTGAGTTGTCACATATAATGGGTTATGTTGCTTTGGTGAAAAGTCAGCAATCCTTGCGCTTTACTGCGTATTACTAGGGCAGAGTAGTTTATAGGGTTTTTTTTTTTTTTTTTTTCTTTAGAGTAATGAAAGTTCTCATATATGCATTATGTAATGCCAGGTTATTTGCTTGATTAGTAGTACGTCTTTACATACATAGGAGCTTTCCGTAAATCTATGCCAAACGACTGTAATCAAGAGACATAGAGAAGTCATTCGCAAATGGGACTTAGCGGAGAAGACCAAATAGCAAAAACTTCTACTGAAAATAAAGCTGCCATGGTAGAAAGTGTGGAATTCAGTCGTTTAATTTCATACCAATATTGATGCTTAACAATTGAATTGAAGATAACAAAGCCTTAGGGAAATTATGAAGAAAGTTTCACACTTAAGCTTTCTTTGAAGTTTTATTGACATTTGAGTTTCCTACACAAGATAATTTACGCTCGTATTCCGTGTATACATACCCGTGTAGAGTGCAGCAGCATAAGCATTGAAAACGGTGAGCTCAACTGTTTCCTATATTAAGCATAGGATTTTATACCTACGACCGAAGGATGAGAGCATATTCAGTTTGTCACAATGTTTCCACATTCCGGAGGAACCTTCAGAGACCCCATGAAGTGTATATATTCTTGATCAGTATCAAATTCTGAATCGATTTTATGTGTGGCCGTCTGTCCGCGTTCTGATCGGAAAAATTAAGCCTTTGAGTTCACATTTGCCAGACACGTAGGCAGCTCTTTCACGCCAGTTGGTATTGAAATGGGGGACAAGCGATCGTGAGATGCGCCCACAACGTAACGAAACTTGAGAAGATCTGCAAAAGCATTCATTATTCATATCCAACAATAGATAAAGCTTTCACGGGTATTCTATGGGCAAGCCTACAGAGTCTATGCAAAAATGGGAAAAATCGATCACATTCACAAAATGGTACAAAGCACCAAAGTTTCCATTTGCTTGTGTTTTCTTTTTTTCTAAGTACAAGTTGATCGACATAAGAAAAATTCAACGATGATCGAATATTATTTTTTTCTTATTTAATTAACATAATAACGGACATAAGAAGAGGATCGATTGGTCGACTCTTACGTCCAAATCTGCAAGCGCGTTGAATCGATTTAAATTCGTTTCATTTCCCCTCTTTATGCCTATGCTTAATAATCGTTCAATAAATCATGTTACGGCTAAGAAATTTGCACTGACGTCATATGGTTGATGTCTAGTGTCTCCGCTATTTCCTGGCAGCTTGCGTGCCGGTCTTGCTCAGTTGCAAAATTTCATGGACTTTTTCAATGACTGCGAGGTGTATCTTTGACATCGAAATTTCCGGAACAGAATCGAACAAGCCACTCCTGGGTTCTTCGTTCACTCACAGCATTCTCACCGTACATTTCACAATTTTTTTTTTTTTTGGGCAGCCTTCTTATATATTTAATAGTAAAAAAGCAGCACATAGCGTATTTGTTCAGACATTTCACTCGTTTTCAAATCAATATAACTTTTTCCACGAGCAAAGAATTAGAAAACTATCTGCACAGAAAATGTAAGTTGAAGTGTGAGATTTTAAATACAAGTTCGCTTGAAACAATCGGATAAGTGTGTTGTCCGATATATAAACTCCCGCAAAAAAGGCTTTGGAGAATTTTTAATATGACTTATTATGTACCTCCTCTCAAGGTTTTTAAGATGGATTTTAACATGTCATTACTAGCTTTTATGCTCATGTAAATGCTAACTTGGAGACGTTCTCTTGATACACCAAACCTTTCCAACTCTCTGTAACCCTAACTTTGTGAACACCAAGGCTATGGCAAGTTGATTGCCTAGTATGACTTGTTACGGTTATCCTTGTAAGTAAATGCGGCTTGAATGACTAAAATAGAAAGGAAACAAACTGATGGGGCTATACGGACTCAGAAAATTTATGAAGGAAAAATCATATTAAGGAGAAATTTAATATTTTATTGTGGAAAAATTTAAGATCCGGGCTGAACTCTTAATAATTTTCAGTCTACAATTTAAGCGAATGAGGGAAATAATTACATTTCTTTGTGCTTGTACGTTAACGAATCGTCCAATTGTGTTGGTTTTCGAACTTAATTTGACTCGAGTGATTGGAAAATATTTAAAGATAAGCTTATGGTTTTGGACAAAATTGCGACATCGTAAATATGATGTCAACAAATGTACAAATGTTTGCAACTAGCAACTAGCTAGCAAATCTAACGCGGCCTATGCGATGAATCTATAAAAAAAAAAACTGTTACTGCGGCAATCAATTTGGCCTCATTTTCAATACATGGAATACTTAAAACCGATTACTAGGAACTTCATGGAGACATTTTCAACTTTGCCTTCACAAATTGCTTATTGCACTTCTCGCCATTATTCTTAATTCATTTTAATCATATAAGCATTTCTCTTCCCGTTCCATTTTCAAAAGATTCTTTAGAAGCTCGATAGGAAGCTCCATAGGAAGCTCATTGAACCCTTTGCCGAAAAGAGAGTCTAAATTCATTACTTTACTGGCGAAGTCCGCTAACAAACAAGTACAGCATTTTCAAAAGTTTCCTTAGAAGCTCGATAGGAAGCTCCATAGGAAGCTCATTGAACCCTTTGTCGAAAACGGAGTCTAAATTCATTACTTTCCTGGCGAAGTCCGCCAAAAAACAAGTACAGCATTTTCAAAAGTTTCTTTAGAAGCTCGATAGGAAGCTCCATAGGAAGCTCATTGAACCCTTTGCCGAAAACAGAGTCTAAACCCATTACTTTACTGGCGAAGTCCGCTAAAAAACAAGTACAGCATTCCAAGCTATTTTTTTTTTTTTTTGTTTAATTTAATGTTTAAATGAAAAGATTGTGTAAACGACATCAGAAATGCGTAATAAATGCGATGAAGGCGCATTTGAGTGCATATGACTCACAAGGTGTTTGATTGCAAACTTGCTAGTGGAGCTGACAATGCTGAAAGCACAAATGAGAAAACTACAACTTCATGTTAATTTCTTACATTAATATGCATGCATATGCACAACAATTATATATATACATATATACGTACATACTATGCATATGTATATGTCAATATAATAATATTATAATATATACTCGTATACATGCATTTGCAGGTAAATGAAAGCGCGGCACGGTGTAAGCACAATTACGGTAAACCAATTCACTCTTTAAAACACTCTTAACATACATAAGTACACTTGAGTATACATATTTAAGTAGATGCGCGTAGACAACAAGTATTGTCGGTGGTTTACCGTAAGTACAGGAACACATTTCAATCAATCAGTACATAAAGCTTGCTACTTGCTTAGATTGAATGTCTGATGTCTAACTGAACTTAGCCCTTCCATTTACATATATATTCGATCGACTAAGATCAAATAGCTGCCGAGTTTACTTGCAACCAAAAAAAAAAAAGAAAATTTTTTTAGAAAAGAATTTGTTTACTTAATGGGGTTTTGGAAGCTTGTTTCTGCGTCTTATAAAAGTATTGAAAAAATAATTCAATTTTGACGCACTATAATATTGGGTAGGCGTGGTCAATTTTTTCCATTCAAGTGCACAAATGCTACAGCGTCGCCCATAGATTATGCGTTCAAATTTTTGTGCATTGATTTGCTTTGTTTGTGAGAAATGAAAAAAAAAACAATTTTTCATTCTCTTTGAAAAGCAGAGTTGTTCTCAATTTACGTGGTGCTGTAGCCGTGTCCTTTGACAGATTTGTCCCATTTTCAGTACCAACGTACGTGCAAGAACTTCTACTGTTTCTACCAAATTTGAAGTCGATAGCTTCATTTTTGCGGCCTAGAGAATGTTTACAACAGACGTAATGCAGACGGACAGATGGACATACTTAAATCGATTTAGAATTTGATGCTGATCAAAAATATACACAGCAGGGGTCAGAGACTCCGCACTCTGATGCTACCTTCTGAGCGTTGCAAACGTCTTGACAAAATGAATATACCCCCTCATCCTTCGATGATGGGTATAAAAAAAAGCGAATCATTGCGATTGTGAAGAACACAAGGTATGCAGGAGTGAAAAACGAAGAAGAAAAAAACAAATACATTATTTTTGCATGAGTGTGTGAGTGCTTATAGATTTGTAAGTGTATGCTTGTGATGAATATGGTATAGAAAATGCACACACACACGCACAGATTAAAATAGACCGTCCTTTGTACTAAGCGGACTAAGTGATCGTGAAAATCAATTGAAAAGTGTCTAATCACTAATTATGACGAACTATGCTGGTTATGCATATATTCTTTTCCTTTTATAATGAAAGAACTAAGAAAGATATTTTCGCCTGAAATATCCTACTCGTTGATTATTTTTCTTAACAGTAAGCATGTGAGGGAAAGAATGAATTCTTGAATTAATCGTAAAGATTATCTATTTATGGAACAATTAGAGATAACTAATAAAGCAAAGATTTAATGATAATGTTGTACACAGTCACAGTTGTAGTAAATTGCAAATTATCAACGTTCCACACAAATTTTTCATCCATTTTCCTGCCGCACCATTATATTAACTAATTGTTAATTGGCCCTGTTTCCTTTTGCACCTTTCTTCACCTAATGAACAGAAAGGGAGAGGGAGAGGGATATAGCTTAGTCCATCTACAACTTTCCATTGCTTTAGAATGTTTAGACCCTAGATAAGCCCTAGTGTGTTTTTCATTTTAATGCAAAGAGTGGCGATGTTAGAAGAACAGCTTGGTTAAGAGAACAGGTTTTTATTGCAAAAATGCTCCCTTGGATCCTTAGACTGTAGAGAATTAAGCATCTTATGCATCTTAATCTACTTTATGGTATTTCGCTAATTAAACCCTCATGCAATATGAATGAATTAATTCATGGCAAACAATGCGAAAGCAATTATTTAAAGGAAAAAAGCGAAAAAGAAATGGTAAATAGAACGGGACAACAAGGCTAGGGAAGAGTGAGTTGGCTTTCCTGAGTTTCTTTCCCGCTTTAAAGGTATTATTAACAAATAAATAAACATCTTAAATTTAACGACTCTATTAGTTACGACTACTATAACGATAATCATTGCGATGAAATCATATTATAGTAAAAAAATTAAATGAAAATGTTTTTTTTGCTAACGTTGGGCCGTATAAGTGATTTGAAGTAAAGCGTATAATGGGAATGCACGATTGCGTTAAAGATGTGCACTCAAACGGAGAAAATCACTTACGGAAAAATTAACTTGACATGAGGGTCCAACGAATATAAGCAAATGGATTGAAATTCATATATATATATATATGTACATGTTTGCTTATGCTATTCAATCGAAACTATCGTGCATAAGTTTTAGTTAAATAAACATTTTTATCTCAAATTACTATATATTATTATTAATAATAATAATTATTGTACAAGTTTTTACTATTTATTGTTAAATGTTATTTTTATCGTTAAGTAATTAACATTTTTGTTTGCGTTTTTATATGTTTTGCTAGCAAAACAAAAAAGATGTACGTTTCTTTATAATTTACAATTTAATATTTACATATACATATATATATATATATATATATATATATATATATATATAGGATCATCCATTTTGTCGTTCCGAAACTAAAAAGACGTAAATTAAATGCTTTCGATTTGGACGATATGTGGCTTCAACAAAACTGGTGCACCATATATTTCATAACAAAATCATTTTAATGGAGGAAAAGTTCAACGACTACATAATCTCCAAGGATGCCTACGTGAGTTTGCCATAAAAATGACGTGATGGACTTTTTACTTTGGACATATGTTGAAGAAATAAGAGCAAATTTATGTGGGAAAGGGGGTAAAATATATATATGGATATATGTGTATATATGTGTATATATGTGTATATATATGTATATATGTATAATATATGTACACTCCATATATGTATAAATGAATACATATATCTATATATACATATATATATATATGTATATATATATATATGTATAATATATGTACACTCCATCCATATATAAGTGAATATATAAATGTATATATATATATGTGTGTGTGTATTTATAGCAATTATAAAATAATTTACAAAAATTTCTTTGTTTTGGAAAAGTTTTTTAAATTCAAAAAAAACTCCTAAGCTTGAAGAACTTGGGTGACTTCAACAGACGAGCGCTTGCTTGAAAGATTTACTAGTTTTGGTGAGCATACTGGAATAATTACATCTATCTTACCTAGTCTAGGTTCTAGGTAGGAATAGAAATGCAAATGTTTTCATGATTAATTTTCTTCAAAATTTCTTATTTTACATCAAAGCAGGTGAAAAGTGTATTTAACAGGGGCATCAGAGATACATATATTCGAAATTTATCAATGGATAATTTCTTAACATTCTTTTAAAGCGAAACGTTCTTTTTACTAATGATTGTGACGTTGAAGTTTATTTCTAACACATTCTTTGTACACACACAGTATCATGAAATTGATATAAAAAAAAAAAAAAAAAAAAAAATGATCAAATATAATAGAATCGAAGACATAGAGGATATCTATAATCACAAAAGTTCATCGAAATTGTTCTCTCACATTACTACTACCTGTCGAAGGTAAGAAAATATTGTGTAAGGCCACCATCTAAGCTGTGCTCATGAAATCGCTTAACAAATAATAAAAGCCGAACACCATACAAGTCGAGCTTCTTGTAAGGCTACAAGATATTTGCCAAATAGCAATACAACCAATTCGTAGGCGACTAACTTATCGATAGTATAACGAATGGTTATGCGCTGATTCGAGACGTCGTAGTTTTGTTAATTAAAGATTTGAATGCATATGTAAAAATGTTTTGTTCATTTCGATTCCGGCTTTAATAATAGCATGCAAAATATTTATTTTAACAACGGGTTTTTTTTGTACATTGTTTCTATAAATGAATTTTGTTAAATATTAAATAATTACACTAAGCCAGCCATGTACGTAAATGTTATTTTAATCATAAAATAAGAATTTTTTACTTCCTTAATGAATAGCTGCGCTTTAACTATACGATTACTAAGCAATTTTAGTTAATTTTAGCTATTGATGAGATAATAGGAATTTTAGTTTAAAAAACAAAACAAAAAAAAACTAATACTATTGTAAATGTTTGCTTGTAAAGCTACAATTTCCATTAGCCTGCAAAGTAGGAACCAACTCTTAGCTCTTGTTACTAGAACTATATGCATTCACAAAAGACGAGAATATTCGAATTATCACTATATACTCTTTAGAGTCAGATTTATTATATACACTATCTGTGATATTCTATTTATGTAACATTCACCCTAGATACTCTTCGTTCACATTAAGGCGTTATAAGGGAAGTGGTGGAAAAAGTGATACAATCCACCGAACCATTTTCAATATTATTCATCGTTGGATCAAAAGAGGTCGTCGAGGTAAAAAAGTTCATCAATATATCTCAAAATTTGCCACCTACAGGTTAAATAGAAGAATACGAGATTGACAGGGGGACAGGAAGACAAGCTTAAATCGATTCAGAAAGTAAATCTGAATTCATAGGTGTAATAAAAAGTAGGTCTACACCAAGGCCCGCCGGATGTTGCATTACTTTTCCAGAAACTTAATCTACCGGTATATCAAAGGGGTATAGGGTGTACATAGAAGAAGAAAACAATTGATCTAACGAAGAGTTTTAAGGAATATTTACACCACCACTTAATTTATTCTCAAAAGGGCTTTGGTTGCAATTTCCAACTCTTAACATACATACAGGAGATATCGTGGAATATATCAAAGATAGATAGAGATCCACATTAAGTATGTGCCTATGCTCGTCTGTCACTCGTCTGGTGATAGAATTTGTACAGTTATTAAAAAATCCATGACTTTAGACAGTCCTTAGTTCACAATAAATGTAAAAAGCGTTGACTTAGTTTATGAACATACACGGGATAAAAATGACAATAAATTGGAAGAAAAAAAAGCGAATTTCAATAAAACTTAGAAGTGATAATACTTTATCTGGTGGAGATCCAAAAAATTTGTTGGCAAGCAAATGATTTTGATTTTTTGATAGCTAAGCGAAAACTTATTTGAAAATCTCTAAGCTCTAAAGGATTTCCTTTGCACACATGCTTTCCATAAACTTTTGTAACACAAAAAAGTAGAGCGAAGGAAAAACAAGCTGTGTCTGCATTCAGACAAGCACACACGTACATATGTGAAAAAAGTATTAATGAATTTTTATACTCTTCTCGATCTAGAAGTAATAAAAGGTGAATTCAAAAATAAAGGTCAAAGACGTCATGCCGCTATTCGGATTTAAATACACATAATACGTATAAATATAGCTAACAGTTTCAAAATGTTTAATGCTCTTTTTTTTTCTTTCTTTGTATTTTATTTATTTATTTTTTTTTTTTTTTGGTTTTGTTTGCTTGAAGAGTTTTCGAATATTGAATGCAATGCCATTAAATTAAGGTTTGCGGTTTGCCTATTAGAAGACATCCGCTACCTAAATAAATGGCATATCATTAATTTGCTACATTTTCCTTAATATAGCAAATCAAAATAGAAATTAAGGTTAGATTTAAGGGAGCCAGAGCACAACACATATACAAAACGAACACGCACGCATAGATATGTCCGCGCGCATACTTACGCTTACTTATATATATTGCAAAGCGTATGAAATGATTTCAAAGTGCAGTGCAGTGCAGTGCAGTGTAATTATCGCTGCAGGATATGTGATGAAAGAAAGAACCGCATAAACTCAATCCAGCCTATAAGGGGAAGTTTTAGATGAATTTCAAAGTAAATTTCTTTTTTTTTTTTTTATTATACATGTCCCTGTTTACATTCGTATAATCGTAAGCAGCTTAAAAAAAAAAAGACAAATGCTTTAAACTCGGGATTTGCAACTTAAATTGTAGTAATGTTTTTACATTAAAACACGTTATGTTTGGAATTTTTAAGAGGTTTTTCTTTCTTTAGTTTTTTGTTTTGTTGCGTTTTGGCTCATGCGCTATGTACTCGACTTTTGCTTATTGTCCTCGTGTCCTAAGATGTAATTTCTTTACACTAAAAATATTAAAAAAAAAAAAAAAAAAAAAAATCCGGATTATTTTTCGCAAGTCCTTATTGCAAGAATTTTTAAGTAAAACATTTTTTTTTTCTTTTTCTTTTAAAGACATTTTATTTCTGTTTCTATTTATTTCTGAAGAAAACTTTTGTTTTTGTCCATTTACAGATTTATTAACACAATTTTGTGGTTGAAATAAACAAAATTTTTCCATGCGAAAAGAACACAAGTGCAGTTAGATGAATCAGTTAGTGATTGTGCAGAAATTTTGCAAAGAGTCACAGCTCTGTCTATCCCTGCGCGTAGATAGTAAGGTCAGGAATATTTCATTTATGACGATCGAAAGCATTTGCAAATATTTCAGTTTTTATCATATATTTAGTGGATCACGGCCCGCCATTAAATGCTCTATACCATTTCGTTTAATACAGTTACTCATATAACGACTTTTCAAAAAAGGGTATTGAGAAGGTCATCTGATCGCAATCATTTTCAATAGCGTTCGTTCTTGGACTTAAAGCACGTCGGTGGAACAAATTTCATCATCAAATATCTGAAAAATTACAGCCTTTCCAGAAGAAAATAAGAGGAAAGGTCGGACGGACGCACAGATCGATTCAGATAGTGGCACATAACACAAGCTGTGTCTATATCAAGTTCTTCTGTGATTTGTATATCGTTGACATAGGACAAAGGCATCAGAAGAACTTAAAGTAATAAAACATCGATCAGATATGGACATCAAGAACGATATAAGAATGACAGGAAGCTAAATTGTCGCTAGCGTATGTTGGAAATGGTCAGCAGGTCCATAGCGATCAATGAGTTGAAAGCGTGCTTAAGCGCATTTAAATCGTATAAAAAAAGAGCAAGAAAGATTGACGGAAAATGTATATAACACGTGTACAAATAAATCTAATGCGTTGCATTTGGTGAATTTTCAATATGTACATCACGTGCTCATTTTTTCCGAAATTTTGTTTTAGTCATTTAAAGCTCCCGTTTAGTAGACACTCGATAGATAAAGAGATGATTAGCATTTATGCACTGTGCATATTATTTTATTTTGAACTCGAAAAGAATGCAGCCCAAGCTCGGAAAGTGATTAAATTGGCTTGGGATAAAAGGACAGTAAGCTCTGAAGCAGTTAGAAAGCGGTATGTGAGATTTCGTCTAAAAAATTTCAGTCTTGAGGACGATAAACGTTCGCATACGTCTGTCCATTCGTGACCAGCAAAAACGAGCCAGGAAGTGGTCTTCAACTTGAACTGGAAACTTTTCTTGATTGCAGCGTAACTTGTTCCAGACTTGTCTCCTTCGGATTGCCACTTGTTGAGATCAATGCAGGTCATCAAGTCAATGCTTTCGCTTCGAAAGTACAGAGCTCCTACCGTTTTTTCTTAATCAGTTTCAGATGCTTAATAATATGGGTCAGGTTCCTTTGTTCATTTTTCTATCTTTGTTAACTGACGTTGAACTGCCTATGGTCACAAAAGTTGAGATAGAGGGAATGCGAAGTTTATCAAATACATTTTTCGTTGTTGATGATAATAAATTAAGTGTGAAAAGTGAAAGCAGCTGCTGATCTAGAGTTTGCTAGTCCTAGTCCTTGTGTCACATAGCCAGTACATAAAGCGAGTTTAATGTCATGGATACTAAGGTTTGTTCTCTCTGCACTTTTCACATATTTTCTTTAAAACTGTAGTCAAAGCATTATTTTGTTTGCTGTTTTTTTATTTTATATTTCTTGAAATGAATTCAGTTTTAAATATTTCTGCGAAATAATTATGTAAATTCACACAAGTTGAGAGAGTGAATTATGAAATTTCTTTTCCAAATATTAATCTAATTAGGCTAACACACCCACATGCCTATATTGCTTGCATTAACAGAATAACTTGCAATTATAGTAAACCGAACCATAAGACAAAAAAAAAAAGAAAAAACAGAATGAATTCCCGTTTTAATGGCTTTTCTTTTGGCCTTTTTTTTTTTTTTCTTTTGCAATTATGACTAACTGTTCTTTCCTGTGTGTTTAAAAAACCATCTCTGGAATTTTTTTTTTTTTCATTTGTATCTTTATTTATTTATATTTATTAATTTCGTTTGCGTGACTTTTAACATATTTATGATTTTGTTATTGTTATTATTATTATTATTATTAATGGTTTTTATCGTTTTTATATATTTTTGCTTATTTAAGTCTGTTTTCATGCCTACTGCCGTTGGTTAAACGTAGCATACACTAATCGTATTATATCTGTTTGTAACATTGAAAAATTAACCTAAGCAGCCTAAAAGTTTGTCGGGTAAACACAAAGATATTGATGATGAAATACCTTATAATTGCAATCAGCTCCTAAGCATAGACAGATATAGATAGATATTGCAAGTACGTTATTTTAGTAGACATATATGTGCATATATATATATATTTGCATATCATTTTGGGTGTGTTTGGTATTCAAGATTCGCTCTATGGGGACTTTTATGCTTTTATTAACAGACCTTAATTCCTTTTGTAGATATATATATATATATATATATGCATATATAATGTTTATGTGTGTTTATGTCTTGTTTATATACGTACATATATATATATATATATATATATATGAATTTCATTCATCATATTCGTGTTTATAATTGCTATTTATGATTTATATTAATGGTACACTAGATGCAATTATACTCACGATAAAATATTAGTCGACCGTAATTTTTTTTTATTATTTTTTCCTTACAATATACAATAAAAAATTTCCTTAAAACAAGTGTAAAGGATAAAACAGTTTATGGGTAATTTTTTAAATAGTTTTCTGCAATAACATCCAACCAAAAAAAAAAAAAAAAAAAAAAAAAAAAACAAGTTAATTACGTAGGAGAGATTTCAGATTATTTATCAAATATTTAATACAATAGTTTTCTCAAATAATTAATCCCGAAATAATTTAATAGTTTTGTTCAATTTAAAAAAAATGTCTATTGCAACGGCCTTCATATTAATTGACACTAGAACTACCGGGTATGCTATTTTGAAACTTAATTTTCGATCTTCAAAAAAGCAGCTAAAAAGTATGTAATCTTCCAAAATTCTTTTGCAAACTTTTATTCATATGAAAAGTCCTTTAAATACCTATAATCATTGGTTTCTCTACGTGGGCTGGTTTTCGAGATGCCGATGATGTGTACTTATCTCTACCAAAAGGCATCATTTTGATCCCATATTTTTCTCGCCAAGCCATATGTGTAAAAAGTAGATAACAACCTGAAATTCGACCTAGACATTCCTCAGTCGATTAAGAATGCGAGATTAAAAATTGGGCGTGTTCTGCTTACGTGCATGTCCGCAATATGGAAGAAACTGAAACAACCCTGCAAAAAGATTGACATCCGTTTCATATCTTTCTGTGTAACTTTCGACCCGCATAGCAGCTCTAGCAAGAGAAGCATATTTTTATAGCACTGCTTCGAGTCCGTACAATTAGCGTCCCTTAATTCTGAACAGATTGATTTCAAATATCGTTTGTAGCTTCGTTTATTCATTTTCTAGTCAAACTCATGGGATATTTTTTCAAATATTAATTAAAAAAAAAAGAGAACTGAAGTCGATTTTATATCATCGGCTATAAAATCGATATAAAGCAAGCCAAACAAAACAAAAATAATCCAACATGTTTCACTAAAAAGGGTATTATGGGTATACTGAGTGTACTGTTAACATTTGAAGTCGATCGTTGCGAATTGAGGCACGCCCATGACGCGGCCATGGATGGAAAACATTATCTCGAGGAAAATGCGCCAGGCAATCGCAGTTTTAGGAACATATTGACTTTATTCGAAAAATTGAATTATTGAGCCCACATATCGATACACATGTTTCGCACAATAAAAGGGGAGAATATATCAGAAGTCCTTCAGAACTCAGTTCAAAATTGTTTTTTTTACTTTTCTTTCCTTCTTCTAATATGACCAACAAAAGAGAAACGGATAGCGCGTGGTGGCTGCAGCCTAGTGGATGTGTGCCCAAGTGGTAAGTGTTGTGCCTTTGCTGGCTGAGCACTCATTATAGTAATGACCAACCTAAACTTTACCGCTGACTTGATGATCGCGAGCCTTATACAACGAAACCAACCAACGTTTTCTCATTGATTTTCGCATCTAAAGTTTGATGTTTAGAGCATTTTTCAAAAGTTTTTAAAATTGGAACTCGTTTCTTAATAGCCGTAAGACACACAGTCTGCTAATTGTAGCAAGCGATCAAAAGTCGCAGAAAGAAAACCGCTCTTCCTGTCCACCTTTCAAGCTATCCCTTATGCGCTATATAGTAAATGTATTTTGCTCTGATTTTTCGGCAAATGTTTTTGTCTTTAAATTTAATTATTAAATTTTTATGTTTATATACCTCAGCGAAAACATAAAATTAAGTTGAAACAAATTCGAATAGAAAAAGCAAAACAATTTTTACGCTATCAACACTTGACTTTTCATAGCAAGTCTAGTTGCTATCGAACTTGAATAACTAACTGTAGTTATTTAAACGTTTAAGTGTTTCTACGCTTATCGTCGCTTCGTATGGGTGTGTTAGGTTTGATGTATAATTCGTAATTTTTAATATACCAGAATACTACGCAGGCAAGCGAGTGTTAGTTATATATATAGTATGTAAGTTTAACTGAGTAAATGGATATTGGAAATGACCGGTAGACTCGTATGTGCACGAGCGTGTACTTAAACTTTTCTAATCGCTTTTAACGCTCGAAAAGTGCCTGGAAATATATTTTTCAAATGAGAGGGTGAGGAGTGTTTAAAGAACTCGCTCTTCACTGTACATAGCACTCTTTTATTACTTTGGTCTTTACTCTAACCGCAATTATTCAGCACTGATCCGGTTAGTTAGATAGTTGGATAGTTAAGAAGGCGAAAGAAAAAAAAAAAGAAAAAAAAAAACAGAAGAAAAAACTTCATCAACCAACAACCAACTTTATACTCATTCGTATTATAACACGAATAGGCTTTAAATGAATTGTAATGTAAAGTTTTAAATAGAACTTGATTTTACTTTAGATACATATGTTGAATAGTTTCTACTCACAGTCTAAGGTTTAATCTATCGTATGTTGTACTTGTACAAAAGGGAGAAACAAAAAAAAAAAAAAAAAAGAAAAAAATTAAAGAAAACAGTGTGTTGTTGTGGCTTTAGCGGTTTAATTGAAACTGTCGAGTACTTAATTCGTAATTGCTTTCAGAAAGTGGACGGAGGGGGGAGGGGGGAGGGGGGAAGTTCAACTTATAAATTGTGATACTTAAATATGTAAATATATTTATGTACACCATGCGTCTAAACATGGGAATGGAGTAATGCAGTTATGCATGTTGGAAAAAAAAAAGAAAAAAATAAATGGAAAAAAATAGAACAAATACAACATTTTTTGTTTTTAATTGTTCGACTATTAATTCAATATTAAATGCATTCAGTTGTGAGAGAGTAAGCAGCAAGCGCTAGTTGATTGCCTCCTGATTGCAATGCTCGTTTAGTTGTACGTTATGTACTTGTTTTGTGTTTTACATATGATTACATGTGCACTTATTCAGTGCACATTTTAATTTGCATCAGATCTGATTTATGTTAAGATATTGACGTATGTGTGTCAACCTTTTAATAATCGTTTCATTTATTTTCGTTTTTATTTTATACATTATTAAATAATTAATATAATTTAATATAATTTTCTCCTATATAGATGCAATTAAACGCTTTGTATTTAAGCCGATAAGCAAATTAAATCAATTTTGTTAAGTTTTGATTATACGGATCTGTTGACAATAATGACACCAGATAGCAATCAGCTCGCATAGCTGTCTTTGAAGGCATCAAATCGGATATGTCTTGAGTGTTGAGTGTTAGACATTTTTCTTTTAATTAGTTAATTTAATTTTCCCCTTAATTATCACTATCGAATGAAAAATCCTTAAGCGGTATTTTATTTAATTGTTTTATAAGCTTGTAGCGCTTAGCTTCTCAAATGGTTAAGACCATTTTTAAAACAATTAGGAAACTTGCATTTAGCTGCGACCGAGTCTTCTCCACTTATCATTTTGCTTCTAAAGAGGAAAGGAAAAAGAGGAAAAAGAAAATCTAAATTTTCATTGATGAGCATGGCTGGTTTTTTTTCTTACTTCTATAGAATAGGAGTGGAAATGTGTATCGTATGTCCATGAGTCCTTTGGCCACAATAATTAACAGACATACGGTTAGATGGACAGACAAACAGGGATAGAACGGTTCACGTCTGATATTGCATAAGTACGAAATATTGGTTTTCCATAATATTGGGTACGAGTTTTGCCTTTTTTTGTACAACTGCTGCTCGACGAAATCCATCGAAAATAAATGCAAATTTTTCTCGTCGTACCGGTTGTCATTTGTAAGTAACGAGCAAAAGCCCAAATTTTTTATATTTGAAAACAGAGCTGATAGCAGGTTATATTATGTTGGGGGCGTATCCTTTAACCGATTTATCCCAATTTCAATGATAACTTTCAATAAATACTTGCGTTCAAGAACTTCCGATTTTTCTGCCAAACTTCAAGTAGAAAGCTTCCTTTTCACCACCAGGGGAATGCCTACCACGTGCATTACACAGCCATACAGACGGCCACGCTTGAATCTTTATCGGGTGTTTGAAGTCTAAGTGTTTCAAATGCTTTGACCGAAATGAATATAACCCTCATCCTTCGTTGGGTACCGTAATCAGTTATCAAGGTCCGACTTCAACCGAATTTGTCGGTCTTCATTTGAAAGAAATGATCAAAATGTGTCGCCGCGCACTGAAAGTTTATCTTACTCAAGAAAACTTGGTGGAAAGTTTTCTAAAAACCCACAAAATTTTTGCCGCATTCAGAACCATCGCATATACGGTAATCGCTGTACTTCAAAAGAACTTCGAAAGAACTATCTAAAGAACAAAAATCATAGACTTTGATGTTGCATTGTTCGAACTTGGAAACACTTTTATCGATAACAACTTTTACGATAACAGAGAAAACAATGTACAAAGAAAAAGAGAAGAACGGTCCGCAACCTAGAGATCCTGAGCCGATTTGGGGGCTAGCAATGAATAGCGAAAAAAATTGGATTGTCATGAGGGAGAAACCATTATGAACTGTACGCGGAATTAATTAGAACGACATTAGTACGTTAAGAGACAATTTCATAATGTGTACGATTTTCTTTAAAAATATAAATTTAATTCTGTCGTTATTCCCCCTCGTATTTATTGCAATGACGTTGAAAATGACACCGACTTGCTTAAATGTAAAGCATTGAAGTCCGAGCCTAATGAATAACGGAGCGTAGTGGTCAGTTGTAAATCATGTCATATTGATACTTAACGCGGTCATTTGCAGGCCATCCCTTACCCTGATAAAATTACACTAAAGTAAAATAATAATTTGCAACCCAAGCTTTACCATAAAGGAACATTGAAGTTATTATTATATTGAAAGAAGAGAAGGACAAGAGTGAAAAATACAAAAATAAAAATTAAATTTATCGCATTTTTTTCTTCGTTAGGTTCTTATTCCAAGCGCATTAAATGTGAGAACAAACTAAGGGCATTTTAACAGCCCTTTAACACATGCAGACTACATTGGCTTTTCGGTCTAAGTTCTGAAACAAAAAAAAAAAACAACAGAAAAAAGAATGAAAATAAAACATTATTCTTTTTTTTTTTTGGTTGTTGTTGTTCTTGTAGTTGTTTTTAGAAGGAACACATCTGAGAGTAATTATCTATACTAACTTTACAGCAGTTTTTTTTTTTTTTTTTTTTTTTTTTTTTTTTTTTTTAAGAAGTTAAAAAATTGATAAAAATAAAGACTTGAAAATTACTCGAAAAATGTGATGATGATGTTGGTGCTGGTGCTGGTGCTGGTGCTGGTAGTATCGTGGAGGCTAGCTTACTGCTCTCTCTCTTCATGGAAACTCCATTAATTTTTTAATATTTTTTTGAAAGAATTTTTGTTGTTGCCGTGGTTCGTTTGTTTACTGTTAATGAGTTTTGGCCAACAACAGCAAGTCAACAACAACAACAACAACAATAATAATAACAACAGCAAGTCAACAACACTGTGCGTAAGGTTTTCATTTTTTTCGACTGTTTTTTTTTTCTTTTTAAACAAAATGATTGCCTGTATGCCTGGCTGGCTGACTTATTTCCAGAGAACAGACACAATTTCGTAAAGAGTCAGTGGTTGAAAATTAAATAAAAATACGTTGATTGTTGTTGAGCTAATATTTTAAGCAAGGCCAAGCAAGATTTTTTTTTTTTCTTTTTTTTCTTTTTTATGATTATTTTTAGATTTCTTTTCTTTCGAAGTTTAACTAAATTAAGTTTGTTTTGTCGTTGCTGTTATGGATGATGTGGTCTTGCCTTTGCTGCAAAGTCCTTTTCAAAAAAAAAAACTGCTGTATAGGCAGTAGCCTGCTGCAATGCGGTGAGTTGAATGCTTGCTTAAATAATAATAGCAACAACGAACAGAATCTAAACTGCGCAATGTCCGCCGCTTACATTAATAATGAAGATGAAGTATAAAAAACTAAAAAACTAAAAAAAAAAAAAAATAAATAAATAAATACAAAAAAAAAATTGTTCCCACGCTTCTTTTAATTTTAGAATCATTGCTAACAAACTCAAAAAAAATTATAGAGAAGAAACAAAAAAATTAAAAGCCAATAAATTAAACTAGAGAAAGAAAATAAAAATAAAAAATAAGAAGAGATACTGCAAAAGCCCAACTCATGCTAACTACTTCGCTTCTAAGCATTAATGTTTATCTGCTTAGTTAGTTAGAATATAACTAAAACCTACAAATGAAACCTGTATGCAAAACAAGTTGACCAAAGTTTGCGCCAGCAAGCAAAACCGACATACGATATCCTCGGGCAACACGCTCGCTGATTGGGCTTTGCCACACTAATTTTGACAAACGGTACGTCATTTCAACTAACTGACGTTTTTTTCTTTTCATTTTTTTATTTTCATTTTTTTTTTTTTTTGCTTGGATACTTCACTAAGCACTTTTGGCAAGGTTATTGAATTGCACTTAAGTCGTTAGCATACGTCCTTAGTTAGTGCTGCTGTTATTTGTTATTGTGGTTGTTGTCTATTTCTTTACTCGCTTTAGGCTAACTTTTCACTCGCATTCATTCGGTGGATAATTTCAACCATTATAGCCAGTGAACTTTTTAATTGTCTATAAAATTGTTGGCAGTTATTGTGGTGGCGTTGTTGGTTACCGTTCCGTAAACACCTCCCTATTACTTCATCTAAACGGTAGCAATGTTTGCGCTCTAAGTTTATGAAACTAATTTTGTTTAAAGTTTTTCTCTTTTGCTTTGTTTTTTTTTTTCTTTCTTCTTGTTTTTTGTGTTTTTCTTATTTGCATTGCGGCGCCATTACCAAGCGAAAGCGGTAAACTTTTTTAGTTTAGTGCTTAGTGCTACGTATGCATTCAAAAGTCACTTGAAATATTTTTTTCTACTCTTGTAAATGGAATGGAAATTTTAATTTTTAAATCGATTTGCAATTTAAAAGGATTTTCGAATAATGAGCGCTTGGCTTAATAACTATTCCGTAATAAACTCTTTCCTGCATTAAATCTTTTAAAATAGCTTTGAGTTCTTTGCTAATTTAAATCGATTATGGAATGTTGAACGGGAAAGCTCACCGCCCAATGAATGGGGATGCTGCAAACTTTTATAGGCCCACGTATGGAATCGTAATTGATCTTGTGGAAGAGTTTCTGGTGTCTTTTAGTATAATTTCTTATAAAAATGTTGTCCCACTGCTGCTCCACTAAACGATAACAAGTACATTAACTAATTTGCTACAAATTCACATATAGCCTTGGGCATGGTGGTGGTTTTAAGTCCATGCGTTACTCGCCACTTTTCTTTTAAATTCTTGCAATACATTTAATCGGATTCTTAACCAGTTAACTGTGTATGACGAATAAGTGCGTGTCCGTCCATCCGTCCTTGTCGGATTTCCTCATAAAATTTTGTCGTCATGAACGTGTATTTGCCATAACAATATATTTTCGAAAATATTTTTGTCCTTTTATCAAGTCGATTGATTACAATCTAATTTCGCTTTTCACAAGTACACGAGCAGGTCGCTAAGGAGGTCGAAACAGTCAACTGGTTAAACACGTAGAAACAAGTAGAAATTCGTAGATCACTATCCACACTGTAAGACTGTAAGACTTACTTTTTTAATCAAAGTCAGGCTCCCCTTCAAAGTAACTCTTAGAGATCGAAAACATTAAGTACTGGAGTAAATTCGTTAGAATGTTTGACTTGTCGTGAACTCCAATGCAAATGTAAAAAACAAAATTGTTCAGCGTTCCATTTGTGGCTTAGGAATCGTTCTATGCTAAACAGTTCCTTTAAGCTTGTACCCAAGAAAATATTTTACGTAAGAAGGGAAGTAGTCGTACAAGTAGTTCTACATTAATTCTAAATACCAGCACATATGAGTATAGATTAAGTGAATTATCTATATATACGGTAACTATTTAACACGGTTTATACCATGCACAGAATTCTAATGACTATACTCTTAACATATACGAACAGATGGTCTTCTTCAAGTTTCTGTTTACTTGGGTTATAGTTTACAAGCGTTATCCAGAGCAAAGTTGGAATCCAAACTACGTATGCCGTTGGGAAAACGATTTTTTCCCGACAAAATAAAAGGCGAGAAAAAAATCTCCACGAGTGTAAGTCTGCGATTAGCATGCAAAAAATTTCATCGCTCGATATCGAAAAAAGTTTGTTCGTTGCATTCGATAAATAAAAATTGAACCCGTCACAGTTACAATAAGCGAAAGATATAAGCGAATGTCTAGCGGCATTGTTTTCTCCTGAAAAATTTTTTATTCCACGATTTGTCTGAGGGATTTCTGTACGCACTTTCTTTATTATTGTGCTTAGGCTTTTAGGTCGTCCGTTATGACGCAAGGCAGCAAAGGACCATTTGTTTATAGTGACTATAGTTGGCAAAATAGGTCGATCTGAAGAAATTTTTCCTTTTACGTCAAGAGATCAACGTTTGTGTATTCGAGAGTGAGAGAAAAAGTTGGAAAACCATTTTATATGTATATGGAAACATTTTTATCATAAATTGGTGTTGCAAGTGGTGATTTAATGGTTGTAACATTTGTGTTAACATCGATATAAAATTTGTAATGTGTTAAAAGAAAAAAAAGAAAAAGAAAAAAAAAAAAAGAAAGAAAAGCGGACCTGAGCCATCGATGAACACGATACCTTCAGCACCTTCTCCCTTATAGCGGCAACAAGTTGAAACTTCAATAAAGGCGGTGTCATAATTTTCACAGCAGGTGTCATATTGTTAATGGTTTCGTATGTATACTTACACCGGGCCAGTAGATAGACAAGAAGGTAGGTAGGTAAATAGGTAGGTAGTTGGGTAAGTAGATAGCTAGGAAATCAAGCGTACACTCTTTATGTGTTTTTTCCATTCTAGCGGCACTCACAAAACAATACAAAAGTCAATGCAAGTTGACAGCTCGTTGAGCTGTTAGGGTACAAACGGCCATAAAAAATTTAAAATGAACATTTTAATGAACAAGCAAAAAACAACTACATATGATGAGAGAGGAAATGGATGGATTGAGAGGAATGAAAAACAAAAACAAAAATATAAAAATAAAAATAAAAATAAAAATAAATAAATAAATAAATAAAAATCAAAACTCATCGCATACAACGCTCACGTGTTAATCTTTGATGTTAGCGGGTGGTTGAAACAAATCCACATTTATGATCAGCTTTGTTCAGCCTTTTGTTTGGTGTGAGAGATTTATCACAAGACGGTTTGCTTGTAATGAGTTGCTAGCTACAGTAGTATGAAAGCACATTAGTGGCCAATACCTTTTGTTGCTGTTGTGTGCATTGATGCATCTCTTGTGAATGCATTGCGAACACGGTATTGGTTTTTAGGCGGTAGAATGAAGGATAAGAAAAAAAAAAAAAAAAAAAGAAAAAATTGGGAGAAAGACGAACGACCGGCACAAATTGGAAAACAATTCATTATTCATAAAATGAAATTAGGACTCAGTTTCGGTCAATCAAAATCGTACGTCGAACTGGCGCCAGCGTCTACGTAAACAATGGGAACACGTTTTCCCATAACATTATAAGAACAATAAAAAGTACAAGATACTCCTATAACCACACATACAGTCCCAAATGTAACATTTTAACATATTATAGACACTTGTGTGCATTTTTCTTTTCCTGCACGTTGGCCGTTACACTATTTCTATTCTTTAAAGTCATGAATCTACAACAATAATAACAATGATAGTAATAATAATAATAATAATAATAATAATGATAATATTTTCTCTTTTACTAGAAAAAACAAAAAAAAACTTTCTAGTTATTTCTGTACTACACCTATTTCTCTTGTTTCTTGTGCTCTTTTTTTTTTTTTTGTTTTTTCATTCTTGCATTTCGACTCCGGGAGCAAAGTATTATACAAGCAACATAGTGTTAGTTTCATTGCCTAACAATTTATCACATCGCACATTGCGTTTAATTTGAAACCATTATCAATATAGCTGCTGTAACAGCACACAACATCACACAGTCGGTCGGTCGTAAATGGTAGGACAATTTAGTTAACAGGGAAGGAGCTTTAAGCTATTTGCACATACAGTACGTTCAGAATGATTTCATGTAGCATACGAATATTCTTAGCGATTAACTTTATCCGCATATATATTCTTAACGGCTTATTACCTATTAAATACCTAGAAATAGCATCGTAGGCATGAAGCAAAAAAACTAAAACTATTTATAAATGCATTTGATCTTAATATAAATTTACAAAGCAAATCGTGAACCAGATCTCAGAGGAAAGTTGGTGGCTTTACTTTCTAAGACTACTACTACTACTACTACTACTACTACTACTACTATCGCTACTATTACTACTTTTCCATTAATGCTTGAAATTCGGTGCATACACAAAAGCCGCCAAATCATCGCAACTCTGTGTAACAAAAATTAACCAGTGCAACAATGTCGACAGAATAATTGCCGCAATTAAATTCAAGTTTAATTTTGAGTTAAGAAATGCAAAAGCTTACATGTAACGAATTTCACGATTTCGTGTAAGAATTATGGATAGAAAGAAAGAAAAAACGTTTAGAATAAGCTGAGATGAATGCATTGCATTATAAATAGAGATAAAATCGTCACGAAATTCGAATGGAAAGTAGAAATTTGACTTAAACTTTTATAGATTAGGTAATTGTCCATTGTTAATAATAGCCGCTAACGCAGTGAGAATCTACGAGGGCATGTTGAAAAGTTTCTCGATTCCATGCTGACAATTTGATCTAATAACTGCTACGACATCCGTTCCTAAGAGCTTTGCGTTTCTTAGATGAAAAGGTCTTATTATTGTTGTTATTATTATTATTATTATTATTATTATCTACGATCATCGATTACGTGGCTCCGATAATAAAAATAAACCAAGCACACTTTTGATAGTGATTCGGATCTTGTTCGGACTTTACCGTTATTTCGGAGATACAAAATCATAATTATAGTTGGACGGCATACAGAAATTCTTAAAACTTATTACGGAAACGAATAAACCCGTGGTTACGTTTCACAGATGTAGAATGAAACTCGTATGTACTTAAATGACTTCGTTTATAAACATTTATGCCCCTCTGATGTAAAGCGAACACATCTGTTGGTCCTAAAGGATTTTTGCGCGTAGCTTGTCAACTGAAAATGTGATCTTTGCACATGGAAATGGCATTGCAGTTCCCATCAATGCAGAAAGCCACAGAAACATTGATAATTGATTTTTGTATAGCAAAAATTAGATGATATCGATTTGGACGATATGTGCAACATACCATAAATTTCATAACAAAATCAATTTAACGAAGGGAAAGTTCAACGACCTTGAAGTAATCTCCAAAAATGCCTATGCGAGCTTGCCATGAACATAAGTTTGTTGGACTTTTTATTTTTTGAGTTATGTTGGAGCACTGGCTTACTCTAATAAACCACTCTGAACTCTGAGTGACCCTATTCCACAAGATTATTGGTGTTATTAGTGAAATAAGAGCAGGTTTATGTGTGGAAAAGTGTTCAGTGTCCGGGCATTTACGTGAAGTAATTTTTCAATAAAAACTACAGGAACCAATATGTGGAATAAAGGGAAATTACAAAATCACCATACACGTGTATGGTGATCCTATATGATGTATCACTATTAAGAAATAGTAAAAGAGAAGTCACATAAATGCCTGGCTTGGCTGCACGACGAAAGCCATTCGGCTTCTCTTTAATATTTGCGAAAGGGCTTACTTCTCTATAGAATAACTTGGAAAATGCCTTCCTTCTAACACTTGGAATTATTGAAAGTGAAATGTAAAATCAAATTCCCGGGACCTTAAAGGGCAAATGCCGTATATATAAAAATTTTTCGAAAATTTAATAAAAGTTGAATAATAGTTAAATAACCAAAACTTTAAAGACGAGCTTCGTTCATATTTATTATTATTATAATTAAATTAACCGGAGAAATAAATTGTAAGACTAAGGTCTTAAAAGCAGTAGCGTGTAAGGTACTCGACCTTATTGAAAACTCTACGCGCACTTGTAATTTGCACTCACGACAATTGAGTCACAGACAAATTAGTCTATTAGGCGAGATCTTTTGCCTACTTGGCCACATAGGTGGACTTGTTCCTTTTTGCACTTTTTCTTGCAGAAAGGGTTGAAATAAAAACATGGAAATATTTCGAGTTGAAACGAGACATAGTGTTTTTCACTATATCAAGTTTCCGTCTCCTCTCAACGGACTCTGGAAACTTGCATAATGCATCTAACATATGAAGAGATGGACGGCTGATGTCTGCTTATCACAAAATGATTTGCAAAGTCACAAAACTATATTCATGGGTTATACAAAGTCAAGTGAAATGGTTATGCGATTTCTTCTGAAAATAGAGAATATAAAGAATACCTATACTAGGGATTACGGGCCGGACAAAGATTAAATCAAGTTCCGAAATATTTCAAGTTCATTGCTTTTTAAATCCATTCGTTTGAAGTTAATTTTATGATCGTTAGGTGAATGTTACCTAAGCACTTTCTGCATTATCAATGAGAAATGGAGAGAAAAAGTGGGAGAGAGAGAGAGAGAGAGAAAGAGTGACATAGAGTGAATGGTAAACAACTTATTGGCGATACTGGTTGAAGATTAAATGTGCAGCTGATGGGCATAACAGATAATTATCAACAAATAACCGCTTTATAGTTTCGCTTCCGCAATATATTTTCAAAAATTGTAAAGTTACGCTATTACAGGCTAAAGATGTCGGGCGGTGGTCTTTTTTTCTTAGAATAATAAGTAGTTGCATTTCATTAATAATTTAGTTCACGGTAGTTTGAAAATAGTTAGCTATTTGCACTGCACTTTTAACCAGAGTTGTCTTGAAAACAATTTAAAAAAACGAAGTAAAACAACGGCAACAACAACAAGACGCCCAATATATTCGGCTTAGATTGCATTTTTTACAACCAGCATCTACTTAAGTCCGGCAATAGAAACGTCACCTGCTAAATGAACTCAAACATTTCATGACATAATTGCAAGTTGACGCGAATAAATGATTTAATTACGCACGAAGCTATCAAAATGTACAGACAATTAGTATAGTGCGACAACCTGACGTACACATAATGTACACAACAACATAACAACTTCTCTGTAGAGATAAAAAAGATTTGTCGACCACAACAAGTCCTTTAGCAGGATTATTCAGCTTCGTGAGCTTTCCCGCCCTCATGTTGTAGAGATGGCCAGGTACCGCACGTTGCACTACCACGACTGCTCATTTTTTAACCACGCCTTTGAAGTAATTTACTTGTCGTTGTCGTTCTCATCATCATCAGCAGGTGTGCCCACTGTCAAGTCAAACGCTTGCTCAGTATTTTCCCCATCCTCTAGCTAGAGTCCTTTCTAATCACCACCGTTACATGTATAGATGTATAGGTGGTGATGTGTAATATCCGTTGGGGAAAAAAGATAGAAGAACAAAAATGATGTCTTAATGAGATAAGTTAGCATGTGATAGTAGGGCAAGGCCGACCATACATTACCCTACATCACTTCGTCTACCCGAATTTAGAGATTAATAAAAATGGGAAGCCTTGGCCGTTTAAACTCAATTTTGTGATCCAAATTTAGCACAGTAAATATGTTGCGTATCTATAGGGCCTAATGTGGATTCATTCCAATCATAATTATTTATTTAATTAATTTTTTTAATTACTTATTTATATCCGAACATGATTTTGGAATTTTGTTGTTTCTTCTTCTTCTTAGGTTAAGATTTATTTATTAGAGTCCAATACCTGTTCGGCTGCTTCTTTAGTGAAGTTGAATGACAGTTGTAAACAAACAAATATATTATAGGGGGAAACTTTCTATATATTGGAAATCTTTGAAAGACTTGAAAGATCAGTTGTACTATAATTGTCGGGGAAGAATATTTTTTTACCCATTTTTTTGTATTTTTCTGGACAAGCAATTCATGCCTTATAAGGACTAAAAATCGAAATGTACCCGCGCTTCTTTCTTGCTTAATGTACTGTTTGATGCGTTCGTCCGTGCGTCTCTTAATCACTAAGAAAATTAAAAACCATTCTTTGCTTATATAAATGCAATGAATGGCATGAATGGTACGGTGAAGTAGGTTCCGATTAATTTAAAAGAGCTTGAATTAAATATTTATTGTTAAATTTATAAATTCATTTATAATTAAATGATACGTACATAGAAAACAAATGTTACAGTTTATAGACTTTACGCCTTCGTAATCTACCCACCAAAACTGTAACACAAAAGCGGTAAAAGAAAAAGTTTACTTAAACTTGTAATGTAAAATGAATTCATTTCACTTTTTTTTTTTTTTTCTTTACATATATAAATAATTATTTTTTGCCTTTTTCATTGTTGTACCTGTTGTTTGTGTCACTCTTGTTAACATTGTTAGTAGTTTGACAACTTTTACTCGTGGTGTTCGCTGCTTCAGGTTGTTGTCATACATTTACATATGTTAATAATTTATTTAAATTCGTCTCTCACACAAAAGCAGACTTTATTGAAGCGATTAAAAAAACTAGTGAGAAAGCACTACTGACGTTAGCACAAAATCCTGAATACCCATTATGAATGGGGAACAGTTACAAGGCAGTCGCAACGAATTTGCAGAATATTTTTCGATAAACAGAAAAAAAGAATGCGGAAATGCTCAAGAGTAGTAGTGTAGGCTTAGATGTCGCTCAAGTCTTGCACTAATCAGTGGCATCAAGCTGTCGGAACCAAAGTGGATCTCATTTGTGTGTGGACGATATTACAACGAGTAACTTCTATTTTTCGATATAGCATAGAGACCGGGTACTGTCTACGATGTCTCTTTGGCTTTACGTATTTCGTTATTGTAATAATGAGTAAAATCGGATCATCTCTCGTTTATAGTCGCATTATACTCTTCAACTGTGGCGTGTTTATTTTTCTCGGGATGTGCGGGCATATCATGCGAAGAGGATAATATTTTTTACGGAATTTTTGATTTTTCGCCCATTGAAGTGATATCACTATAATAATAAATTGACGCTTGCGCAGGTAATCGCGATCGAAGAGAAGCTTGAGGCTTCGATGCTTTGAATTGAGAAGACATAAAGATAGAGAAGAAAATCCATTAAAGAACTGTCAAGACTATAGTTTCGTCAGTTTACTAAGTATAAGTGAAGGACTACATCCAGCGCTGATCTAGTTCTACTACAATCGCTTGTGCTTGAAATTATTTACTTTTCTTCAACACATCCGGATAATGTATTGTGCCTATGATAAATATTTCCATGCGTTGCAAGCAGACTGATAAAATTACTTTCACTTTATATACCAATCAAAAGCACATAAGAATTGCAAATTTTTCCAACTAGAATCTTATTTACCCACCTGCAGCAAATACAGAAGAATTGCAAAGTTTCTAGACACGCAATGTGAATTCTTCGTAATGGTTTAGTTCTAACTGTTCTTCCGGCATGGGTTACCTGTACATTTCTAAACAAAAGACTTACATCCCAAATTTCAGTATCATGATTACATTTTTCCGACCTTGAGAGTTGTAACAAAAAAAGAGGGACGAATGCAAAATAAAAAAAAAAAAGTATAACTAAATCAGTTCAAAACTTGGTCTAATTTAAGAATGTAAATACCACCAAAAACGGTTTACAGGTCTCTGACGGTCGTTTTGTACTTATATATGAAAATCATGCTAGCAATTAATTTCTTAATAAGTAAACTGCGTACTAAATATAAAAAAAAAACTTCTATAAAAATATCTTCTGTTCGACATGAAACCTCATGAAACTGAAAAGTAAAAAAATGTAATCAATTGTAACTTTGTGTGGGCCTGGCCGATTGTTTCCATTTTTGCACGTAGAGAGTAGACCGTTTCGTAAAGTAAAAGTGGAAAATTTCAATCTTCTAACTTTTATAATTTTCGAGCAACGAGCAAAAACCCACAAATATTTATTAAGCAAAACGAAGTTGGCTTCAGTTTATGCTTCTCTTCAAGCTTCTGCTTCGATCAATTCGGCCTATTTTCAATAGCAACCTGCGTGCAAAATCTTGCAATATTTCTACCAAACTTGAAGTCGATATTTTCATTTTTGCGACCAGGAGAGTGCCAACAGCAAACACCATACAGAGGGACAGGCACAGCTAAATCAACTCAGGATTTCACGCTGATCAAGAATATGTGTACTTTACAGCGTCTCTGGGGCTTGCTTTTGGGTGTTACATGCATTATGAACAAAAAAAACAAAATGAGTATACCATCCATCCATCCATCCATCCACAATGGTGGATATAAAAACACTAAATATCGTAGTTTTGTCGTGGAATATTTTACTAACATTATGTTCTGTAGACACTGTTAAGACGCCCACAGAAATGGTCGTTTCGAATGTGAATCTTGGAATTGGGAAAAGGTTATGACTTTTCTAATATATCGCAAGATTTAAAATGCTCCGTAATTGCAGACTGGAGGAGTACATTTCTTACGGGTCCAATGATGTGTGATGCAATTGTGTGACGAAAACGAATTCCTTCAAATTCCCTGATCCTCATTTTGTCAACAGTGGTTAGACATAGCAGTAAAGCAAGATTAGGATTAACATTCGAATAATGTGGATGCTAATATGCTCAGTTTCTTTCTCAATCATTTTTTTTCCAATATATTCTTAAGGTCCATCTTTTCCATTGTGTTTCCGTTAATGATGCGAAAGTCACAAATTTGGCAGCTGGGCGGTGGGCATAAAATATTTTAATCTTCTCTCGATAAGTGACGATAATAATGATGTTTCATATCGAATTTCAATGATTTTATATAACTTTAATGACCGAGAGACTATTTGTGATGAGAAACGTTTTGAGTCTGGCTTAACGAGCAAGGCTTGAGACTTGAAAAATAAGTTTAGCTTCGGTTGCAAAGGTTGGAGCACTTTAATGTAGGATATGAATAACTTGGACTTGTTCTGTTCCATCTACTATTGCAGACGCGTTGATCTTCACTCGTAAAACCGTCAGTGACCAGACGGTGCTGCCCACTATTTTCCAAAATGTGGGGCTTTTTTTCGACTAATTCTCTGAAGTCGGCTTTTCGCGTACAGTCTTTGTTGTATACTTTGATAGGAATATTGCAAAAATTGACTTTTAGAAGCCACAGTTTCAGCCCAAATTGTCGAAGAATACATCGAAGGATAGTTATTTACTTTGCAACATATGTACAGAAGTCTGTTGCGCACAGTAATCGTTTTTCTTTCTTTTGCAATAAGACTGTTTTCAATGGCTTCGCCGAGTATTAAATCGAGTTAGAAACTTTGGGATGATTTTGGCTTCTAACTCGTACACGCTATTTTCTATAGCCGGAAGATCGGCTTCGCTAATGATCGGTGTTGTTCGGACGACTTATATGGGGGCCCTTACTAATTAGTGGAAATTCGGTTGTGGAATATTTATGCTCGATTTACCGTTATTTGCATACATGATCAAATAGCAATAGTGTTCAAATGTCCGAAGCTTTTTCAAGTAAAGCAGCGTATGACGTTCACCGCAGTTTCAATGAAATTCACTAACTGAAGGCAGTGCGGTTTTCAACGGCACTTATTAGTTTGTCGCTATATTTCCACATGGCAAGGGGAATAAATAAGTAAGTGCGAGATATCTTTGCTAGGTAGCTACTGAATAACGTGAACACGTAAACAATATGCTGACAGTTAGAAGGCCAACTATAACTTGATTCGTTTAAGAGGGTAATTTTCATACAAAAAGTCAAGAAAATAGTTAAATAAATAATTCAATGATTGTCTTAGTGAATATTGATACAGAAACAAAAACCAAAGATACGGAAAATATTTGCAAATTAAATTTTATTTTAAAACTTAGTTTTAATTCCATTGCTTATAACTAATCAAATTATAGAAATACAAGATTATAAGGTTGATTTTGTTTTGGAATTTTCTAGGATCACCCGAGCTTAAGAGGCACACCTTTGGCCATGTTGGCTGCTCAGTGCAATAAATTAAGCAGCAAATCTCCTCCGCCGTTAGCAGATGCTGCTGTGGGTAAAGGATTTCATCCTTGGAAAAAAAGTCCTGCTTCGCCCGCTAGCGTTAGCAATAATAGTAATAACAATACGAATCCGGCGTCGTCATCGTCATCATCGAACGTTTCCGGCGGACAACATTCTCCGTGCACTATATCGTCAGCATCTTCAACAAATTCCTCAAATAGCAGTGTTAATTTGGGTATTGGGTCGTCATCGGCAGCGTCGACATCGCGCAGTCTATCTAACAGCAGCATTAACACAATGGTCAACATTACCGCAAGGTAAGTTATGGGGGGAAAACAACATTGCCTCCGTTAATTGTTCTGTCCCCCGGTTTCTAAGAAAGGTTTTCAAATTGACAATAATTTCAGCGTTTATCCTTACAGTCGCCCCATAACTTCCTCATGTGCCGCTGTCACTACGCCTTCAGCTTATGGCAGCGATTTATATTTTCCGAATACGAGTACAGCTACAGCAGGCATGGTACCCGATAATCATCATATGCATCAGGGCCTCCTTGGAAAAGTAGAGGGAGCGACATTCGGATCGGTTTATTCCAGACATCCATATGATTGGCCCTTTAACGCGGTAACCGCTTCGGCGCATAAGGCTGCCGAAGCTGCCAGTGTCAATACTGGCTGGTGGGATATGCATTCAGCCGGTAGTTGGTTAGATATGGGCGGAGCTGGTATGCATTCTACCATGGCCAATTATGCCGCAGCAGGCTCTGATTATTCCTCAGCTCTTAGCCATTCGCTTTCAAATACCGCTCATTTACTAGGTACTGGCCAACATTTACTTCAAGATACCTATAAAAGTATGTTGCCTGGTCAAACTGTTGGTGGATTTTCTTTACCACATAGTTCGCCATCGGCAGCCTCAACAGCTAATTCATCACAAGCCTCTTCACCTACTACTCCCTCGCCGAGATCGCAGAGGAGATATGCCGGCAGGGCCACTTGTGATTGTCCGAATTGCCAAGAAGCCGAACGTTTAGGTCCTGCTGGTGTACATTTGCGCAAAAAAAATATACATTCGTGTCACATACCGGGTTGTGGAAAAGTTTATGGAAAAACATCACATCTTAAAGCACATTTGAGGTGGCATACCGGCGAACGGCCTTTTGTTTGCAATTGGCTCTTCTGTGGCAAACGGTTTACGCGTTCCGATGAGCTTCAACGTCATTTAAGAACTCATACTGGAGAGAAACGTTTTGCTTGCCCTATCTGTAATAAACGCTTTATGCGCAGCGATCATCTTGCCAAGCATGTCAAAACCCACAATGGTACGACAAGCAATGGTGGCATTAAGAAAGGTTCTTCCGAGTCCTGCAGTGATTCAGAAGAAGCCGCAAACCAATCTAATGACTCGAATGGCTTAAATTCTTCTGGAGCTGGCACTAGTAATAATCCCAGCAATAGCAGCAGCAGCAATAGTCATCCTGGTACTCCGAATTCTCATCAGTCAGGCACATCGACTAGTGGCTTAAATGCGGGTATACATCTCTCCTCGCCTCATCACATGTCCAGTGGTTCGCCGGTGCTTATGCACCAACATCAACAACATATTCAGCATCAGCAGCAGCAACAACAACAAGTTCAACAACAGCTTCAACAACAACAACAACAACAACAGCAACAGCAGCAACAGCAGCAACAAGCTCATCATCATGCTCATGCTTTACACCCACACCATCACCATCATCATCATCATTTAGTAGCAAACAATTCAGCACCCAGCCCCGGTCTCGATCATCACAGCACTCTTGTTGATATTAAGCCACCAATGGTTTGAGGTTCACTTGGACCCTTTCTGTTTGGCAACTGAGCTACGGAACATGGGTCCTACATAAAAGATCTAATGCATACATTGGGCATTTATGAAGAACCAATCCAGTGAATGACTATATGGCATAAATTGTATAAATAAATGAATGAATCACTTTGCGTTAAAAAAAAAAAAAAATCAAATTTAAAAAAAATGTAAATAAATTAAACAATATAAACAATATAATAAAAAATAATTTTGTAGTTATGCTCAAAATTGCAAAAAACCAATAGTTCAGACTTCCCGTAAAAATTTACTCTTAAACGAAATCTAGTTATTCCCTAAATAAATGCAAAGTATTGCTTCAAGCTTGGCCTTTAAATATTAACATAATAAACATAATAATTCATATAGAAATTTTGACATTTTTGGTTTCAGTTTTTCACTTATGTAATTTTTGATAACATATTTCTAGTCGTATAAAGTTAGAGAACTTACTAAAATATTTAAAAGTAATAAAATTATTTCTACCATATGTATATATATACATATATATATATATATTTATGTATATGTATATATATATATATATATATATATATATATATATATATATATATATTTTTAATGTTGACAGATAAATAAAAAAAATAAATAAATAAAAAATGAGAAAGAGGTTAGATTCGGCTTGAGCTGAATCATCGGATACCCACCATCTGTAATGTGACTTTTTTTGTTTTTTTTTTGGTGTTTATTCAAAACGACTAAGATGGTCTGAGTAGAGGCGTTGACAAACTATGGCTATTGCAGACGCTATCAGAATTTCAATAAAATCGGTTATATGAATCGGGTATATGGACATAACTCAACTATAAGTCACTTAGATATTGAAATATATTAGCAACGATTAGTCAGAAAATTACTAAACTCAAGCACTTGCTCGGTGGTGGGGAGAGATTTTGTCATAGATAGACGTTAGCTGTAATTTTTTTGCTTGAAAGGTTTGTTGATTTTTTAGGTGAAAAACGAAAAAAAAAAAAAAACTACATAAAAAAACGTATAAAGTGCGTGTATAGTTATAAATTTGGAAATGAGAAACGAAACTTAAGAGTATTTGGTAAATTAAAAAAAAAAAGAAAGAACCAAAACTTTTTTTTTTTTTTTTAATTTAATTTAAATTCAATTCTATTCATACTAACTAAATAAAGAAATATTGCAAATATGTAAATTTTATTCGAAAATACTTTATTAAGGAAACGATGTATAAATAAATAAAAATATATATATTAATTTTCTTTATTATGAATAAATGTGTGAATGAATACAGAAAACAAGAAATTATACGATTTTGTGATTAATACAGCAATCAATATGTAACATAAAAATCCATTTAATTTTGGTGGCTGTGTGGTCAGTATTCAACTTCCATTTAATAAGTTACTCATCTGTTACTTTTAGTTTCGCGCTCTCGCTCCCTTTTCTAGGTCATTTTTCAAAGAGTCTCGCATTACATATAAGAAAGCACTAAATTACTGTTTATCCGATACTCGCATAATAAACGAAAGAAAGAACGTGAACATCGAAGATAATTAAAATAAAGAGAATATTTACCCTTCCATTGTAAATGGATTAGTTAATCAATGCTGTTGTAGAATTTTCAGAAATCCTTGTCAACTTCTTGTTGTACACTGATTGTTAAGCAGAAGTTTACGAAAGAGTTGTTTTAACAGAGCGTTCGATATCTTTCTATAGATACGGTTGGGTATATTTCCATTCTATTCAAAAATTCTCACCCTTATCGGTCAAACTGGGACAAAGAGAAAACCGTTTTTCACCCCCTTCTACTATGCCGACTACCATGGCGTTTGCAAAAACGTGTTTTGTTACTCGTTCGCTTCATAATTATTTTTATATCATAATAAGTTAAGCAAAAAGTTCAAACACAGTTTTCTTATATTTTCAATAAACTTCATTAAGCCAAGCATATGTCATTCTAATCGCCAGCTTCTTTTCCCCCTTTTTTGCTTATTTGTCATTTTGCTAAGGACATTACGGCATCGCAATGGAATTTCTAAAATTTCAGTGGCGTGCACTTTTAAGGGAGATCTGCAGAGGCAAACCTAATTGGCAATCGGTCGGTGTAAGGTCCCGGTCAAGTTGGACCAAGGCTTGCGAGTCATTAAAAACGATTATAGTGTGCCAGGAGCAACAATGTTGTTGAGAGAAGAGAGTACAACCAGTCGTAGGAAGCAACAAGCTGGAACTCCCATCAATCCCATCGAACACAAAATAATAGTCTAAACTCTGTCGCGCACCTTCATCCATCTTGCCTCATTCAAATAATTCAGAACTATTTTTTTGTTAAGGTAGACGATCCTTTTGAATTTTTCTACAAATTTCGACTTAATCGACAATTACGCGATCATAGCACGGCACGAGATTGAGGAGTTGGTTTATAAGGCCGCCATTGCCGGACGTTTTGCGTTTTGAAGAAGGATGTTCTAAAAAAAATATTCTTCACTGTTGGGAGCGGGTTTTGCTTGTTGCTTCATAAAAATCTTTCCCTTAAGCTTGACGGCTAAATAAATTCTATTCGGTCAATTTGTTCAGTAATCACATATCTTTCTTCAAAGTAAATCCATATAATGAATAACAGACTATTTTCCAATTTCACCTACCGTAGAGATCTAATAATCATCATCCTAAGTATTAGGAGGTTGCAAAAAGTTGGCTTTTTTGACAAAGGCATCGACGCAGTATATATTAACCAAAATCCTTCCTTCATTTTCTACAACATTTTATCACATTTCTGGCAACATGGCGATATCGTCCGAACAATGTATATTGGTTTGGCAACGATGCACCTCCCGACACATTTTCATACTTTTTCAACTTTGCGGACCCGCATACCAGCCAAGCCATCGAGCTGCATCGATCTGAACAAGTGGTAAGTAAAAGGCGCCATGTCTGGTAAGGCTGCCGCTCGGTGCAGCAGAGTTTCCCATCTGGGCTGCAACCGTGTATACCTTGGCAACTAATACAACAAATGGCCAAAATGACATTTTCAGTCAATTTGTGTGGTAGCCATTTTTTCTTTTTTTGGACTTTTCCCATCACATGTAAGGGTCTTCATTAACTGATACACTGTTTGAATACGCCTTCAGAGCTTCTCTCTGAGCTTCTAAATGTATTTGGTGAGCTTCGGCAACAGATTCCTTCAAATTGAAAAACAACAACAAAAGTTAGCGTCGAAAATGCAATTTGAAGGTCCCGTGATTAGCGTCGTCATACGCTGAATAAATCTGAATTATATTAAGTGGAGAACTGTTATTTTAGATAGAAAAATGTCCAACCCCATCGAATTCAACTGCTATGTTCACCTGGTATTTCCCATTTGCTTATCATTTTTACCTATAGAAGAAGCCAAAATTTTTGCAACCTCCTAATATATTAGGGGCATGACGATGAGAGTAATTATTGTTGATTATTCGTTTGATGAATAGAAAAAAAGCACAAGTCAACTGCTCTGGGAAGTATACCTTATTAATAAGCACTCCTTTCGTAGAGCTAATAAGTCAATCGATATTTAACGAAACTAAATGGGTTTTTGCTTATTAATGAAGCTGTTAAACCAAAGGTTCATTGAAGATGATTCTTTTTTGAGCTCATATACGTATGTGGATGATGAAAGCATGTGGGCTATTTACCCAGGATACGCTACAAAATTGCAACAGTTCCTAAGAATTACATCTAGTTATCAAAATTAAGTCCATTATCAACATTTTCGCGCATAACCGCAAAATGCTCTTCATTTCTTTTGTTTCGTTATAAAGCGATACAAATTTTTCATTCTCTCAACGAAGAGGCAAAATATTCGGAAGACTCACACAATATGAAAAATGTTTGAGTTTAACGATTAATTAATAGGAAATATGGGGAATTAATCCCCACGGCTTAAGACAACATATGTAAGTATGAATATATAGGACGATAGAAGAATTTCGGTCGTCGAATATTAACAAACATATTTTTCATAGCATCTAATGATATATATATATGTATGCGTGTGGGAAGTTATAACGGACGTCACCCTTAGTTTACAGTGAATACATTTTACGTTATAATCAATGGATAATGTTTGGATTTTGTAATAAAAAATTGGGTTATTTTGCATTAAAAAGCGAAGAGGCAGACCTTCCGATACTTGAGCAACGCAAAAAATATATAAATTTATTTCGTTAAATATTTTCTCAATGAATCCATCTCGTTAGTAAATGTGTGTTTTAATGTATCGCAAAAGATCCCCATTCCGAAGCTCAACATAAAATTCGAAGCCGTTGGTATTGTGTTTAAGACGAATGAACATCTGCTCAAGTTCAATCTGAAATTTATAAAAAAAATCAAGTGTCAAGCAAAATTGAATGACTAACGGCCTGGGGTCATTGTAAATAAAAAAAACAAAAATTGGTTTTTATTGGCGTAAGACATGCTTTGAACCTTTCAGTATCTATGATAACAAAAATTCATTACGTGAAAGAAATTTTTTCCCTAATATATCAAGATTATTTCCAAGGGGCTCCGGGAAGACTGCCTATGAAAAAAATGATGCTGGCATCTAAGGCTTTGCCTGTTGATTTCTAATTTCTTTAATCCACTAAACGGAAGTCTCTAAAAAGTATTTATATTTATTTGAAAGCGTTTCGAAACCAAAATACGTAGCTCTTGTCTTGGAGCTCTTGATTGTGGAATAGATATGACGATGGGAGCGATCCGAAAGAAATTAATGCCTTCGCTAAGAAATTAAAAGTTTCGCCTGATCATTTTTATATTAACTGTGAATTCATCTAATGAGTTATAGATTTTCTCGCTGTTTTCTCTCTCTATCATCTTGCAACTAGTAAAACGTAAAACGTGTGGTTCTTTCTTTGACAGATGCAGGAAAATAATGAAGAAAAATATTTCTGCATGAAAGTAAAATTTTGTGATCCCGGAATTGCACAACATTTTTAATATAAAAGCTACTTGCATGTATTTTGATGAGCGGCATCTGCTCGTGGGAATGATGAAGTAATGCGAAGTATCATTGTACACAACGTTTAATTTCGATGATCTTAACCTTCCTCTGCATAAGATAACATTTTCAACATTCATTATCTTTGTTGTTTGATTTAAAGAAATCTGCTGCTGAAGCTCATCAAACACTTTTAGCAGCTGATGGTGATGCTGCCCCGTCATATCCCAATTGTCAGTTTTGGTTTCAACAGCTCAAAAGTGATGATTTTGATGTCAATGAAAAAGATAGGCCTCGCAGACCAAAAACAATGAATTGCAAGACTTATTACACGAAAACCCAGCCCAACCTCTCAAAGAACTTTCTATCAGCTTAGCCGTTCATGAATCAACTGTTTCTAGGTGCATATCTCGGATAGTGAAGATCCATAAGGCGGGAAAACGGCTTCCATACGAATTGACTTAAAATGCCATTTCGAACCGTTTCAACATCGCGGCCAGGCAAAAAACAAAGAGTTCTTTGTGGCGTAATGTGACTGAGCATGAAAAATGGATCTACTACGACAATATCAATCGCAAAAAGTTATGGATTAGACCAATAGAGCCATCCACGTCAATACCGAATCTGAATATTCGTCACCATAAACTTCAGGAAGGTGTAGTGTATGACAAGCAGTTAAAACTACATGAAACTGTTAATGCGAATGTCTACTGACGACAATTGAACAAATCGAACGATGTATTGTTGCAAAAAACACAGCAATAGCGGTTAACAGACGCAAAGTGATGCTCTTGCATGATAACGGTCGGCCACACGTTGCAAGAGCTATCAAGTACATACTGTTGCAGCTTGAACGACAAGTTCTGTGGCACCCAGCGTGCTCAGAAGACATAGCGACATCTGATTACCGCTTGTTCAGATCGATGCCACATGGCTTGGCTGGTACGCGGTTTCGCAATGCTGAGAAGTACGAAAATGGATCGATCACTGGTTGGATCGCTGACAAACCAATAACGTTTTCCCGACAAGGTATCGCCATGTTGCCAGAACGATGGGAAGGAGTTGTAAAAGATGGTTGAAAATATTTTGATTAACGTATATTGTACGAAGTTTTCTCAACAAATGCCTCTGTGTGAGTGAGAAAAGGATCAGAATACATGCAAGCACTTAATGACATCCTCTTGGAGAAGATGTAGACGATTTTTGTCATTTATTATTAAGAGATTTCTTGTTTTTGCTGGAAAACTGAATTTTTTTTTCATTTAAACAGTCGCCAATCATCACGCCTTGCGCCATATATAGACATTAAGTTTAAATAATTTTTCTTATTTTTTTTTTTTTTTTTTCTTAGATTCAAACTTGCAACAAGCAACATGACATGCGTTTCCATGTCTTAATATTTTTCAAAATGAATTTTATGTTGCCTTCGTTTAATAATCTCTCTTCCCCACTTAACGAAGTCGTATACATACATATATACATAATATACCTTTATATATATTCAATATAAATTCGTAAAAATTTTCATGATTTATATAAAATGAAGTTCGGTTAGTTAATGTCTGATAATTGGTTAGAGAGATCGACTCTAAAAATAAAATTTACGCAAAAGATTATTCTAAATATATATAGAATTCATGGTTAACGCAAATCTTTTACAAATCTTTTCATAATGAAATTTAATTCATTTTACACAACAACAATATGTTATCCACCGCATACTGATGACAATCGTTAGTGGTGAGTGCAAATGTCAGAAATATCAACGCATCGAGCATAACGCGTTTTCCCCCAATCTCTTAAATAATGTTCCTCGCTCGCTCCTAGCATCACCCCATAGATGACAACACTTACTCTTACCATGCATTATAAGATTCTATGATAAGCATTTTACAAGCAGCCAGCATTTAAGAACTTGTGCTCATAGTGAAGTCATTCATTGCAAATTCACCCCCACGGTAGTTGTTAGTACTTTCGCTTGAAAATTGAAAGTGATCAAAGTGATTTTAAGTTGAAACATATTTTATGGTTATCATCAATTGTTGACTTCTTGGTATATTAACAGTTTATATAGGTTTGAGTTTTTTTTTTTTTTTTTTCCTTTCCCCCCGTGTTACAAAAGTCAACTATGTTTGCGTTTATGGGCCCTTTTTTCGCTCTCCCCCGCATATTTTTTATAGCACAATTTTTATTTTGATTGCTAAAATCATTACAGGACAGCATCTCTGGTGAATTGTAAACAGGAATATTTCTCCCCCTTAAGCGTGGAATGTGGCAAAAATTTTCAGTCAAAACAAAATTTATATTTATTGAGCAGTAATTATGGGTGGCATTGGTGGGTGGTTTATTTTTTCGAAAATCTACCTCCTTTAGTGCTCGTTCGTCTGTTTGTCTGTCTGTCTATACGTTTTTATTAAACGTGCTTAATAGCTTGGTACTGCCCTTTTTGGGTTGGTCTGCAGATTAAACGCATTTATTGCTCTTTTCATGCACACACACAGTACGTATGTATATAAATGAACTTGAATCATTTGTTAAGGATCATTGAGCAGTTATTTAAATTATTATAATTGAAAATTAAAAGTTTTTCTAAATTACTAATAACTCGTTAAAGCAAAAATCAGTTAGTTTTTAAGCGAAATTAAATAATTTATTGTCAAAAAAAAAAAATTGTTGAACGGCTGTGTGTGTTTACACATCATTAGCAAATTAAATCCAATCGTCGTAATTTTTTTTTTTTTTTTTATTGTTAGCTTTAAACAACTTGGGGGCCACAAATACTATAAATAACAAATTTCGAAGAACAAAGTAAATGCTGTAACCACTTCCGATGACTTATTACGAAGTTTTCATAAAACCCAAATTATAGCGACCTTTCATTAAAGAATTAGTTGAAATTAAGTTTCTTTTCATTCCCGTCTACCGATTGTTAAGGAGGAAACGAATACTTTTTTAATGATGTTTTTAATACAAATTTTCGAACTTTCATCAGCCAAATTGTCGAAAAGTCGAACAAAAATCGAAATGTCCAACATTTACATATAAATATTGCTCCGGTCATAATGTCGGTCCAGTGGCTATGTTGCTGATGGCTACAATACAGAGAGAGAGGAAAGCCTCTAGTGAAATCTGAATTGGACTAAATAAGCAAAAATTATAGAAAAATCTTGAAACCAAATGACTATTAGATCATTTAGGTAAGATAGGATATGAAATATATGTACAATATTTTCGTATCGACTTTTCCTAGAGACAACCGCAATAAAACGGCGGCACTAATGCTATTTACGAGTGTACGCTGTCGGCTAACCAAGGCTAACCCAGTATTTTCTGTATTGATCAGAAAGGAAAGACATACACAGGCTTGATTTTGAGTAAAAAAGCAAAATTTAGAAAATATTATTGTTAGTAAGGACCTATCTACGGCTTCTATTGGATCGAAACTTAAACGAAAAATATCCTTAATTAACAAATTGACATAATAAAATATCTTACAAATTTATTACATTCCTCAACTACAGCCTTTTCATTGTGTTCAGCACTGAAGGATACGTTAGGACATTCATTTTCCCGTAATATTTGCCATATGCCAAGGGCAGGTTCAGAGCCTCTTTAAAGTGTATAAATTCTTAAACGGCGTCAAACTTTGCAAGAACATTGGAATTTCTCTCACGCAGCTTGGTATTGAAAAAGTCGCTAAATCAATCGAAGAACAGGCCCACAGTAAAGCGTAAACTGAAAACGCCTCTATTTCTTTAAGTAAAACATTTTGTAGATTTTTGCTCATTAGTAGCAAATTATGGAAAATAGATGGTGGAACCATATTAAAAAGTTCTTGTTAGAGTTCACTTAATGCATAACGTTTTTACTCTATGCATAATTCAGGGAATCCCCCGCTGATATTATAAGATCCCAAACAAAAGAGCTAATCTGGCACACGACGAGAGCAAAATTTACCGAGTTTCAGCGACTTTTTCAGAGAATAATTTAAACGCTTCGTACACTCGTCGAAAAATCTCGCTCTTTGCTCTGTGAGATTCAAGAAAAATTCCTGGAATATTAAAAATCGTGTTAAAACAAAATAATTCGTGTAAAAAAAGAAAGTTTTTTCTTTTGAACTCGTGTTAAATCAAATTCGTGTAAAAAATAAATCGTGTAAAAAGAGATTTGGGTGTATATACAAAATGTGTAAATTCTTCACCAATAAACTTCTGAAACTCCTCAACACTGATCTAACATTCGTAAATTTCAACGTCAATTTTCTCGTACAGCGGGATAATAAGGTAGGATAAAATTAGATTGGTATTGGTATGATAACATGAACGGTGGTGGGTATATAAGACTCGGCCCCTAGTAGGATACAATTTTCTTATTTAGTTTTTGTTTCTCTCGTTGCTAGAATTACCAAAGCATCAAAAAAATGAAGTAAAAAGATCTAGAAGCAAACTTGCACAGTCTCGGAGGAGTCTACAGATAGAATTTAAGGATATTCATGAACCAAAATATCTGAAAAGCCCAAATAATGTCGACAACAAACAAGGATTAAATTAAAATCTCATTCCAATATTCAATGAAGTTATTATTAGCTATTTTTAGCTTGGGAAAGTAAATCGTTAAACCAGTTGTCGAATTCGCATTTAAAGCAAAACTATTTTGAAGTCATAAGCATTGGAGACTATCGAGACAAGTATCAAGTTAGTCTCAGCTAACAAAAGTCGTATGCAGTATGAAGTATCGTCGAACGGTTTGGTTGATTCATTTTCAATTCTGTAAACTTTGTCTAATGTTGAATGTACTTTAAACTGATTGTAATGCATAGTCAAGTGGAAAGTTGAAATCAGTAACGATTAGTATAATTTTTACGCCTTTCCTTTGCCAGGGCAAAATAATAGCACCATTGGTTACATATCTTCACATCAAAGAATTAAAGACTTGTATAGAGTCAGCTTTGCTAAGATTAATGATTTTTTTCCATTTTTTTTTTGTTGTTTTTTTTTTTTTTTGTTGTTTTGGATTTTAAAAGAAAGTGAAACATCATCTACAAACATTAAGATAAAATTTATTTCGAATTTATCATCTGTTAGACAATATGTACGAACCACAAAACACAGATTAACATACCAGTGCATAACACAACACAGCACAGCATAGCATAGCATAGCACAGCACAGCACAGCACAGCACGAGTATAAAATACAACAAACTACTATATAAAAACATGAATACACAAACATACACATTCACGTACAGATATGAACTGAAACATATACAAGCAGACACACATACACACACACACACACACACACACACACACACACACACACACACACACATAATTTATAACATCGGGCGCCAGTCGTACGGACGGATGCTGAAACAACGATACTAAAGGGAAAAATTAAATAATTAACAAAATATGACAGAAAAAGTGTCAACAGCAGAAGATTAAAATCTAAATTTGTTTGAATATATTCGTATCTAATGTTGCTGTTGTTATATCTGATGCAGTTGAATGTAATGGTTTGCGTATAACAGAAGAACATTAAGTGGCATTAAAATTTATGTTCGTTCAACACTTTTGTTTTTAAAAGGAATTTACTAAAGTATTTTCAAAAAAATTTTTTTTTTATTAAATTTTTAAAAATATTTTAATGATTCTTCTGTAAAGTCACTCAAAAACACCCTAAGAAACATGTTTAAAACAGTTCTTAATATAAGCATGCTAAGGATTGTTCCTAGAGTTAGTTGCTGTGATTTTGTTTATTATGCTCTGTATAGGCCGTTCTACGGTTTGTTCGCACATTGTCTTCATTAAGAGTGTGAAGAGAACTGATAATAAGTAAATATGTGTTAAATGTTCAAGTGTCATCGCCCAAAAAAATTCATTTATGATACACATACTAACATACATACATACACACATCTATATATATATATATATATATATATATATATATATATATATGTGTGTGTGTGTATATATATATATATTTATATATATATATAGATATAGCAGCCATCTGCTTGCATTTGACATATGTTTATTTATGTTTATCGCGCGGTAAATATGCTATTAACGCGTTAATAAACGTAATTAAATGGAAACTAATTTATTGCTGTGATTTATGCAAATTTTTTTTGTTTTTCATTTTTAAAACTTAAGACTTTTCCTTGGATGGGTTGTTACGAGGGTTGGCTTAAACAATTAATTATATCCCATAACTTAAGCAATCTTCCGCAATTCTATATAAATTTCTTGTTTTTAAATAAATAAATGAAAGAATATTTTTTTATTGAAAACTTTGTGTTCAAAATATACTTTAAAAAATAAGCTGTTAAAGATTAGTGTAAGGCTAACAGGACAGCATAAGCACGGTAGACGATATCCTGCTGTTTTAAATACACTTTCGCGTTTATGCGTTTATTGCAAATTGCAAACGGCTGGCTGCGTATGTACGCTTCTTGTATATCCACAATACGCTGAGGCACCCTGCGGTGTATGTTTTAATCTCATTAACTATCGCTGTTTACAAACAGCGCACACATATACCCGCCACAGGGACTTGGTTGCGCTGGTTTTGTGGTATTTATCCAGTTATTGATACTTTGTTGTTGTTGTTGTTCTGTGAAGAGTATTGTTATTATAAAGTGTGTTGAGCTGGCTTCTGTGTTACTCTAGGGATTTGTTGACATAATTTGCAACATGTATATATATATATATATATATATCTACATATATAGATTCGCTCATATATAAATTCATTTATAATATGCAAAGGCGACCAACCATAAATATATATGCTGTCACCATAGCTGAGATTATTAAACGTTTTACGGTTGGCATAAAGTGTGAAACCGTAATAAAAACCACAGTAGGTTTTCAATTAAACGAGGTGGAATAATAAACAATCTTCTCAATTGATACAATAATTTCATATTTTTTTAAACGATTAGTCTATAATGTTGGTCGCAAAATTAATGCGTTTCCATCTCTTATTATATATATAATAAGAGGTGAATCTATCTCAAATCCTAATCATCTGCACTCAATTAATATACTCTTGTACCATAAGTGCCAAGGGATTTAAAGATGCATACTTCATTGCCAGCTATTAGCCCTCTACTTATAGCGAGTCAATAATTACCAGCTATCGCGTTTGCTTTATATCGAGAGCCATAAACTTCATGGTACAATGTTTTCGTACCATTAAGCCAGAGAAGTTCAACTAGTGAAGCAGATTATTGCGGCTCCAGACGAAGACCTGTCTTTCCCCCATATATGATTCCAACAAGATGGCACAAAATACGGCAGAACAAGCAAATGACTCAAATTTTTTAAAGAGATGTTTAATAAACTCAACGCTGTAATGGAAAATTCTATAGAATGGAAGGAAATCATAAGTATAGCTGATAGAAGGAATTTCATTTTGATGCTGACATGCTAGCCAAAAAAGACGGTACTATGTGACACTTGCTAGCCCTGCAACACCATCTATGAGATTTATCGTCACTCCGTACGGTGTGACGACACCGCCTCTTCCATGAGACTACTAGCATAACAAGATACTAACTATATCCACATCAAAGTCCATAGACCTGATTCAACTGTCTGTCGCAGTAGAACGAAGTTCTGGTCATTTTCAGTAATTTTCACAAAATTTATGTACTTCTGCATCATGTCTCTATGTCATGCATTATGTCTCTATTATTTCTGGAGAAGTGCGTCGCATAATGTTAATTGATAGGTGTTTACAAGTAGTACGTCTGGCAAAATAACTTTTGATGGCCTTACAAGCCGTTCTTTAGTTGGGACGAATTATTGGTTAAATTAACTTTACTTCTGAACGCAAGCTAGCGCCTTAATCTGCCAATAACTATGTTTTTTTTTGCAATAACTAGTGAAATGAAAACTTAAACAATTTCGACAATTGTATCTTCTCATGTTTCCTACATCAAGTATGAATCAAAGGCATCGCGTCTCGTCTATATGACATGCGGGCCCTTTCCTTTTCCCGTGCTCGACAACATATTGAAAATTCATTATTATTGTAAATTACTTTATTTTTTTGGAATATTCGTTGTAACCACTTTTTTTTTTTCTTTTTTTTTTAACAAAACAAAACCTGTAATGAGGTCGTTTACAACTTTCAGAATTGAAACCTATAATTTAAACAAACTTTAAGTACAATGAAAATAATAATAATAATGAATAAAAAAGCAAAAAAAAAAAAAACAAAAAGAAAAAAAGAAAAAAACAGATAATAAATAATATGACAAGAGGGTTAACGTTACAATGATAAAACAACAAATATACGCGCAGTTAAAATATGGTATTTATTGAATTTTCGCTTCGTTAACTGCAAAGTACTAGCTACAGAGTAAAAATTACTAGAAAATACAGCAAAACAAAATTAAAACAATTGTAAAATTAAATCTACTATAAAGGGGTACATAATTCGCCCTTTCTACCTACGTATCAAATCTACCGACTAACGACGAAAGAAATTTTTTCTTTTTTCAAAAAAAATTCTTTCTCATATACTGATATCCAAGTTAAGATGTGGCCCTTTGCCTTCTATTAGTACAACTTTTCTCATTATCTAACTTAAAAATTCCCCAATGTGTTCTAGACGGTGATATTTGATAATTATAATTACAATAATTAATTATAATTAAAATTTAAACTTATCTTTTTTTATTTAAAAAGTGTCTTTCTCGCATTGGATCTGTGAGCATATTTACGCACTTGAAAAATTATGGTTCAGATTTAATGCTCACAAAAAATGTTCGATTGCTTATTATGAGTGAACCCATAGATCCATTCATTCCTCTATTACTTTACTTTACGCCTGTAAAAAGTGTTACGATTTCAGTGGAACTTAAAAAATATTTATCTTTAAATGGCATGACGTATGGGTAAGCAATCCCTAAATGGATCGAATGTATATATATATATATATATCACATCACTCCCTACAGCTCCGGTCTGTCGTGCAGTCTTTTCGCAATCTCGTGATTCAAACGCATTAATAATGATATATAAAATTTGTTGTTGTTGATCCTTAGTCCCTTTTCAAGATATCGACAAATTTTATACTATGCGGACGCCATAATTTTCCCACTTGGCTCTTGCTGTTTTGTTCGCTTTGAACGGTTTATGCCGATTGACGAGTTGACTCTGGCGTGTAGTGGAAATACCATGTTTCATCCATCTCGCCTAAATGCCTTTAATAGATTGTTGCTTGTAGTCGAAAGTGCGCAAAGGCAGCACCGCCTTCGAACAAGCGATAGGCTGCCTTTTGATGGCTTTAGGGTATCAATTATCTATATGCAACTTAGCTTTTTGATCTTTCAAAACAGTCTTGTGCGCTTTTAACTAACTAATTGCTAGAATGTCATGGAATTTTAATACGTATCGGCTGAAGGTGTGGGTCTGTCAACGGTGTTGCTGTATATTTCTCAGACCGGAGACGTATTCACTGATATGCTAGATATACACAAACACATTTATATATATATTATATACACACAACTCTACTGAAAATATTATCTTAACACGCTATCAACTTTCTATCAATTCCTTAGATAACAAAAATATCTTGAGTTTAGAAATAAGTTTTGATAATAGTATCGACAAATTATAAAATGAAATTATTATAAAGATGCACGTAAGCGCTACGAATGTTTAGAGAAGAAGAAAATATGTTAAGAAGTATTTCGTATTACGATAATAGAATGGAAATTGGAATTCACTTTCGAATTCCCACATATGTATTGTGAGGACCCCCTCGTCGTCCCTCGTTTTGGCCTTACGGGTTCTCCGTCTCTGGAGAGGGGAAGAAAGTGCTAGAATAGGAATAGAATAGGACTAGATTAGGAATAGAATAGTAATAGAATAGGAATAGAATAGGAATAGAATATGAATAGATTAAGATAGAATAGGAATAGAATAAGAATAATTTAAGTATAGGTTAAGAGTAAGGTAAGGAAGTTTAATTTAGATAGTCGAGGTTAGGCCCTCGAGCCAAGAGGAAGTCGAGTTTAAGACCTCGAAGAGTCGAGGTTAGAGCCAAGCAGTCGTTACAATAAACTTGAATAAACGAATTATTTTCGCTTAGTTAAGCTCGTGTCAATAGGCGCATACTTTTGTGATGCTCGCTCGAGCTTCGTATTACTGAGTGGAATATATTTAAAGTTCTTTAAATGTACACTGTGGTGGAACATAATTAGGAAAATAAAATGAGTGAAAAAACTATAAATGTCTTGCATGTTCTTCCTTCCCTGGGCCGCTGAGCTGCCCCAGCCGAAGGAAACGGGACGGAATGTCCTCACAGTATATATTGCAAATATTTAACACCGCCCTATGGTGGGAATTAAATAAACGTATAGACCTCTCCAATTTTTATTTTTGGTAAAAGGAGATAATTCGTCGGTCGATTGATGAGGACTATATTTTCTGATAAAAAAATCTCAAAATAGAAGAGTGGAAATGGCAGCGAAAGAAGTAGCGTTGTAGTAATGTAGTTGCCTATCCAACTTATCAAAGTCTGCTACGTCTTTATCCAATAGTACAGGCGCCAGCGGTTTCTTTTATCATAGCGCGCCGATAGGTGGTTTTTAAAATTCTTTCAATACCGGGAATATTTATTTAGCATATACTGCAAGGTATTACCGCGTTATTGAAAGGAAGAATTGCAAAGATTAAAAACTATACTCAAAGGGTGAGTACAAATGCACTTGATTATTCAAATTTTTCATTTACTCGCCATAGGCGAGAAGTAGACATCTGTGCGATCATCTATTCGCCCAAATTGTTGATGGTGGTCGGAAGAGTCTTTTGTCATTCCATTTTTTTGCTGAAACTCGGCATAGAATCGGGGACATCGCGTCAATAAAAAACCGAAAAGACTAGATATACGCGAAGAAGTGCTTGCAGTCAGGTGGAGTGGCATTACAACAACAACAAAACAATTTGAATATGTTTTAATTGCCAATTAACCGAGAAAAGCTAAATTTGAAAAAATTTCTTGTACGGCTGTACACGCAATTCAAGGAACGGAATGGATTTGAATTTAAATTATTCCTATAACAAAAAATTACCTTTAGATCGTATGCGATGCATACATATTTATGTCATATTTTTTAACAAATGTTTGATGGATGATTGTGGCATGTATGTGTTCTTCTCTAATCCTTTAAAAACATTTTTGTTGTATATGTTTTATTTTTTTTTTTTTTTTTTTTTTTTTTTTTTTTTTTTTTTTTTTTTTTTTTTTTTTTTTTTTTTTTTGATATAACATATGCAAGTATTTCCTGCTGGCTGTTGTGGCCACAAATATAATAAACTGTTAAATGCAATTCATGTATGCAACACGCAAAGGATAATAGTTGGCAGTGGAGTAATGAAAAGAGTTAAAAAAAAAAAAGAAAAAAGAAAAAGAAAAACAACAAATTGTATCCTCTCTAATACATCGCACATAATACAAATCATAGGTTCTTTAACCTCAACTCAAGGTGAAACCTGCACCTTTTTTCCTTTTTCTTTTGTATGTGTTACGTGAAACAGACTTTGGTGCATATGCTAGCATAGCATAGTGTAGTGTAGAATAACACCGAAAATATCCTTTTACTTTACATTTGCGAGAAGAAGGCAAAAGGAACAATAGCAAGACAGGGCATCAAGTGAAACACACAATTATTGCATACGCAACTGCTACGTTCGTAAATTAGAAGATGATCATCAGATGATTATCTTCGCTATTAGAAAGGAGTTAAATTCGATACCACCATCGGTTGTTTCTCTTCTATTAGCTACAGTAACTGGGATTCCCCTTATATATCGCCAACATTTTGATTATCATTTGAAGTCGTATCAAATAACTCAAAGTAATTGCGCGCCTCTAAATACCTGCTCCTGTGTTTTGTTTTATTCCTTGATAGACGCATATTTGTTATGTCTGTACACATAATCAACTCATTTACTTCAATTTCTTCATTGACTGCTTACTTGCTCAACTTCTCCCACGATAACTGACAAAAAAAAAAAAAAAAGAAAGAAAAAATGAAACCAAGGCAAAGCACCTAAAGATTCATTAACGAATTGCCTGTTATTTGATATTTATTTATTGTCTTTACCTTTCTGGTTTTATTTATTTATTTTTTTTTTTTCATTTTTATTCGGGTGCTGACATCTCCTATTGCTTGCCGACACAACAGGAAGTGTGAGAAATTATTTTTTTTATTTTCCAATGCATTCATATATAGATTATATTAAAGCTATATATACAAATATTAGGGCTAATAACAATTGTTCCGTTTCCAATTCATTTGAATCTTCGTATAGATGTTAATCGTTTTGTTATATTCTTTTAAGATCATATTATATCGTAGCTAATAAGAGTATTGGATTTCACAATAAACATATTTTTCATTTTATATATAGCTTTTTTTTTTACATTTATATTTATATATATGTAAAAAAAAAACAAAAATTCATCAAAGGAATCTGCAATACAATTAAGTAAAATAGCGACATTTAACAAATAAATTTCATCATTTTTAGTTGATTTTGAAACGATAAGAAGTATACAACGCATTCATGTCAGCCTTTTAACGCACATATTATTTATGCTATATGGTTATATGTTTTACTTCATCAATATTTCACAATCATTCATATTTTGAGCTTTGGCAGCACAAATTCCTAACGATTGGCCTGTAGGTAAGAATCCCGGCAAGTTAGTGTGCGCGGGTTCAAATCTCCAGAGTCATAGATTTTATTTTGGTTGCATGTATAGTAAAAGGTCAGTCGGTAAAGACTGATTGGGAGGACATCCAGTAAGCTGTGGGCATCTTCCCCTCTTTTTTCGTCACTTCTTTATGACCGTTACCTTGTTACGCGAATTGTGGACATACGTTGGGTGATTGATCTTATATAAAACAATTAAGAAAATTAAATTCGATCGGAACCGAGTTTTGCATACCCATCACCGGTATCCTGAAAAAGACAAAAGAAGTAGAAGGACAAAGTTTTCGTGCTCTATAATATGAAGTGCAGCTGATTTTTTCTATTTTCAAAATAAAAGTTTTTGTCTTATAGGCATATGCGCATTATAGGCGTGCCCTTTGAAAAGTTTAGGTCAATTCCAGATTTTTTTACAAATTTGTAGCCGATATCCTTATTTTCGCTAGCGAAGGAATGTTTACCACAAATACCCCACAGTTGGGCAAACAGACAGATGGACAGACGATTATACGGACATGTTTAGATTGGATTTCAAATTTTTAACTGGCCAAGAATGTATATACTTTATAGGGTTTTTGAAGCTTGTTTCTGCGCGTTATAAAGTTACTGAGAAGATATTTCAATTTTGATACACTATAATATTGAGCAGGCGTGGTCAATTTTTCCATTTTTGTACATAAATGCTACAGCGTGACCCATAGAATATGCGTTCAAATTTTTGTACATTTATTTGCTATAGTTTATGAGTAATGAGCAAAAAACAATCTTTCATTGCTTTTGAAAAACATTGGTCCTATAGGCGTCTCCTTCGACCGATTTGGTCCATTTTCCATACCAACCTACATGCAAGGACTTCTGCTGTTTCTGCCAAATTTGAAGTTGATAGCTTAAGTTTTGCTAAGTTTGCGATCACGAGAATGTTACAACTGACATTACACAGACGGACAGATGCACATGCTTAAATGGATTTAAAATTTGATGCTGATCAAGAATATATATACTTTATGGAGTCTCTGATGCTTCCTTTTAGATGCAAACGTTTTGACAAAATCATCCTTCAGTGATGGATATAAAAAAAAAAATGTTGTTAAGTGTCCTTTGAATTTTCCGCTAGAAAGTTTAACCACTTGTATAACAGTGCAAGAGTTTATTAAGCTTATGCGAATGTATACAACATCTATTCGTGTACGGATCGATTCACAACCACTTTCTGAATCGATTTAAGCTTGTCTGTCCGTCTGTCCATCTGTCAGTTTTGTTTTTTGTGTTCAATCTACAAGGCGAAATTTTTGAGATTTTTTGATAATATACGGTATGCTGACGTGTTTTGGCCCAAGGACGAACGTGATTGAAAATGATTCGGCCCGGACTACTTTTTCGGGCACTTCCTATCGTTTTGAAAAGCATTTTCATGAATACCTGTAGCGTGGTGTAGCATATTCAACGGTTGTGGTCGTCTTTTTTTGATAGTGAATTCGAAATTTTGTCCCAGCGAAAATATCGAGCTATTTCGTGATAACTATCGTGGGATGATTTATTACGACAACATGTGACATACCCTGACATACATGCGTTAAGCCGTGGAGAAGATATTTTTTGATTGGGTCCCGCGCAATTTGACAAAGTCTCAAAAAGATGCTAAGCCGATCGACTACGAACAACATGCTCGAATTATACTGCGGCATTCGTAAGGCCTTCTCGGCGAGTTGTCAGGCTCACGCTGCCGTTCATTGGTACTCATTTCGGTAATGCCTTTGATCAAATACATCATAAATTGTTACTTCAGAAACTTGATCTTCTGGGATTTTCGCTATACTTGGTGAAGTGATCTCTTATTTAAAAAATAGAACACAAAAAAAAGTGCCCTCTAAATCAAGGCAGCTATTTAGGCCCCATTTTCCATTATTTAATTCATATCCTAACAATTTTCTTCGGTTATTAAAAAATTTATGCCAAAATTTTGATGCACGCAGTTCATGTTAAATTGTGTTGATCTGTTAAGCCCTGAAAAGTTCCATAGCTGCTAGAGGCTGGTATAGATCGTATGGTCCCGCGGTTAAAGTGAACTTCGTGCAGTTAAATTTAAGTAAACGTTAATAGCCTTCAGAAGATCTCCTCTTCTCACGGTTTACCATAATAATAATGTTAAGCTGGAAGAAATCTTGCCAGTTTTTGGTTTAGGTATCTTTTTTAATGACAAGCTTCGCTTCAGTCTACACATAGAACTTACAGTTAACAAGATGAAAAGTTTCCTGGGCTTCATTAGGTGGTGGTCGAAGGAATTCGATGATCCTTATGCTACGAAAGGATTATTCGTAAGTCTGTTCAGGAGAGTTTTTGTGTATGCACCAATTGATTCATCATTGAGTATGCGCTACGCAATCTGGACTGAGATGATAATTGATTTGCCCACGCTAGAAAGGCGTGAAAAGGTGAATGGAAATACAAAGACTTCGGCCTTATTAAGTGGAATTGACATTAATGTACCCCGACGCGTAACTGAGTGTGAGTTATTTAATTCGGATCCTTTGATATTGCTTTAAGAAGGTATATCTTTTGATGCCTATATCCAGATCTAAGAATACAGTCACAGAATGACTGTTCGGATATCTTTAACTTTCAATTAAAGGCTGGGTAAACTTTGCTGATTAGAGTTGAATGCATTGGCGGAAGCAAGGCAGTTCACAGTGTTTCTCCTATGTGCTTTATATGTGGATAAGATAGCTTGTATTTGTGTATAATAATCAGTGATCTTTTGATTTTCTTACAATATCCATCCACTCCTATCTATATCGTAATTAGCATAAATGGAAAAATAATTTTTGTACTTTTGCACTCTTGACAATTAATTGATTATCTAAATACAATTAATAAATACAAAGAAAAAAAAAAGAATATATGCATATACCCTAAGCGACTCAAGGCACGCACATCTGTGATATATCGTTCGCGACACTCGATATTAAGAAATCACAAATTGCAGAAACTTCAAATTCTCCAACAATCCAGAGCTTAACTATATCTACCACGGATATCTGAATATTACTTGCAAGCAAGCGCATTGCTATCCAGACCGTCGTTACTAATTATTCGGAGTCATCTCTACAAAATTGTACAGATGTCTATTACCGCAAAACGATCAGTTTACTGTTACTTTTTAAATGAATTCTGTATGAATGCAACAAATAAATCAATTTCGTTATTAAACACACACACACACACACATTCATACATATAAATATTTAATGTTCCAAGGAGCGTATATTAAATAATTACATGTTGCAAGATATTACACTGATTTCATAAAAACTGACGCACACGAGACATTAGGACATGTGTGCAAACGTTTGCTTTTATTTGAAAATTGTATTTTTTTTTTTTTTGTTTGATTGTAATGGTAGTGGTGTTTACGGGAGTCGATCTTTAAATGATTTAGTGGTGGAAAAAAATATTACGCTCCCAGCATAAATAAATGCAATAACTTTTATGTTACAAATAAAGATGAAGTGGCGTTTATTTTGATTCAAAATTTTCTACATAAAAACATTTTAAAATCATATACGAGTAAGTGATGACTTGTGTACGCACACACGAATGTAATCGTAAGTGCTATGAGAAAGAAAGTAGTAAGAAGAGAACATAATATGGAATGAATGGTATAGTTAATGGCAGATGGGGTGGTCATGCGAATGCATATGACGAGGTAAAACGAGAAATTATTAGGGAAGTTCTACTGACACTATATATATATATATATATATATGTATTTACATATAAGGAGAATTACATAATCAAGTATTTATTATTATACGCTTTTGTTAAGGGTGTCTTTGGCTACAGTAACATTGAGAAGGTTAGTGTATCTGTGTGTATGTATAGGAAATTTTTTTAATAATACCACTAATACACGCAAAAAATATGAAAAAAAAAAAAAAATTATTATGGCGGCGTCATGTATATTTAAACAAAATTACTAACAACCAAAAATCAACGGCTTTTATAGAAAATATGAAATTAAAAAAAAAAATAAAAAATAAATAAAAAAAACAAGCGAAGAAAAGAAAACAGAAAAAAGAAAAATGGCAGTAAAAATTCTGCTCATTAAATAACACGCAATAAAAAATCATACATTTACATGCATACAATTGTTTCTTTTTCACAGATATCCTCGTTTCAACAACTGTTGAAGTCTTGAGAAATTCTCAGTGATATGAAAAAAAAAAAAAAAAAAACGAAACAAAACGGAGAAAAAAAGACAAGACAAGAAAGGATTTAATCGTATAAGAAATGATGAGAAACCGCAAGAATAAACCAAAACAATAATAAAATATAACTAAACGACTTTCAATACACTCTGTCGTAAAGTAGTCAACTATATGCCGTAAAGTGTTATTAAATGAAATTAATTTCATATCTGAGGTAATTGATGGCAGTAGAAGAGTTGTACATTTTATTTCTTTTTTTTCTTGCGCCTTGTTAGAGAAAATTTCCTCTTTTTTTTTTTTTTTTTTTTTTGTTTTTATTTCTTTCTTTCGTTTCAATAATTGATGTCGTTTGCATGTCATGTTGTCAACAGAAACCCCAATGACAAAACAGATACTTGAAATAAACCGCAAAAACTTTTTTCATACATTACTTGCTTAGCAAAAATTGTTCAAATTGTCTTCTCATATACATATACATGCAAAAAAAAAAAAAATTAAATATGTACCAAAAATAAAAATAAAAAAAAATTTTGGTGTTGAAAACTCTTAACTACCGTCTGCATGCTTTTTTTTTTATTTTTGTGAAAACAAATTTCTTGAACGAAAGACAACAAGAGTGCAGAAATGCACTTTCTCTACTTGTTTTTACTTCAAATTTAAGAACAAAACCGCATTTGAAAATATTTTTAACAGTAAAGCCGGCTCTATTCAATAAATGTTTTTAATCATAGGACACAAAGAACGTCAATTATTCGCAGAGCAAAGGAATGCTTAAGTCAGCGATGCAGTGAAGAGCGAACTTGACGTATAATTAAAGCTCTTTGGTTTCGAAATATTTCCTATATCTTCTTATAGGAAAATCTGGTACGATCCTCTGATCAACCGCTGCAAGTTCATTTTCTTAAAAACTATTCCAACTGCAAGAAGAGAATTTTTAATTACAGAACTTTTCAATGAGAGTAAATAAAGAAGAAGAAATTATGAAACACATTCGAGCCAATTAATTTCTAAATTCAACATTAAAAGTCCATCAGGGCTTTCACTTAATCAAATGAATGAACGATGCACTAGAGGGAACGACCAGGTTGACTTCAATTTTTGAAGCAGCTCGTTCATTACCCTTCAAGCAATTAGTGCGCTCGATATTAACAAACTGCGTTTGGGCCATGAGTTTAGAGCAATAACTTCATATAAAAACAGCCCGCCAGCGGTCCAAGCATATCGATATTAGAACTTCTTGAAATGATTACATCTTGAAATTTATCAATTAGTTCACTTGTTGTGTTGTATGTTAAAAAAAAGTACAAACAAACACTTTTACAAAATGCAAAAGTGTCTCGTGAATACATTGTGTATTGGCTCCATACCCAAAGCAATCGTTTCATTTATTCACCAAGCCACTGAAGTAATAATGAGCCTTATCTCAGCACATGATTTTCTTAAAAAAAGCATCAGCATTTTCCACTTTTTCCCAAGTAAAATGAATAAATTTTTAATTCTTGATTGAGAATACTTTCGTAAGGATGTAGTGCCAACTCTTTAGTCAAGTTGAACTAACAGTGAGTGAGAATCGATAAATTTGAGATTTGCAGCAACATTTCTCCGAACGAAAGCGACACCATTTTTTGGTCTTATTGTTACACGAACATCGTGCGAAAAAAATGTACACCGGAAGCGATGAACAACACGGTGAATAGTGAGCTGGTAGGCGTAGGTTATTGTGGAGGCCATAAATTGTTAAAGAAACGAACGAAGCTGCAATTTAAGAGCGATTATCATATACAAATATTGCTGAGGCATATATTCTTTTCATATTCCTGACCACAGCTTTTAAAGATGAAAGGCTTTTGAAATCTAAGATATGTCCGTAATGGCATCCTTACTGAAATACGGGGAAATATCGCAGCGTGCAAGAATTCGCTGATATCAGATTTTCCAGTTAATAGGTACATGTGTACTTACGGCAATTGTTACCGCCCTTGGGATAAATAGCGATTATTATAACTCTCTGCCGATAAGTGAATAACTGCACGCCTTGTAAGAAAAATCCAATGGATGTACGTGCCTCATAGCGACGAAAGCATGTTTTGGCCGACAAACGGTTTTGACGCAAATGGCGAAACAAACGTATTATTACAAATAGAGTTCGACATGGGATCCTTCAATTTTGATAGTCGGCTTTTGAATTGCATAACAACTCGGTCAGCTAATGAAAACTAAGGAAAGCTGTCTAATAATCATTTCATAACATTTAAGAATGAGAAGAAGAAGTGAGGTGCAAATGAAAACAAGTAAATGTCAATCCAATTGTAGCTCCCAGTTTTCGGAAATGTTAGAAACTATAAATGCACATTTTTTAGGCTTTCTATGCTTCTCAAGAACATGTGACGAGAAAGGGTCGTCTGTATGGAAGGCATTATTTGAAAATGCACATTGTAGTCAAACTACATTATTTTTCAAGGTCCTGTGTTAAGTCTTCGGAATATCCAGAAAATGCTCTTCATTGAAGTAATGAACCGCGTGCAAGATGCTTTCTTCATTAATTCCTTAATCATCATTGCTTTCAATTATTGATACAGCGTTTACTGTTTATCGTTGTTGCGTGTTCCGAAAGCGTATGCAAAAGATTACAATATTCCTTACATCGCAAAAATCGTAGGTCCTAGCAACAAATATTGAGTCCATTTAAGCTTAAAACTACAGTATTTTCACCAAGGCAAGCACTAACTCGAAAGTGTTCAGTCGACATAATTTTTCCCTTTCTAGTACTCATTTTGTATGCGGAATGTTGGGAAAAGAAGGTGGCACTGATTCACACTCAGTTAGTAAGCATAAACATACTTGTGTACACATGGAGAGATTAGGATTAATGGCTAACATGACAACAAAACCATTAGTGCCTTTACAAGGACAGGGAAATAAGAACTTGAAGTCTAAAAATGGGGATATACTAGACGGTTCCCGAAATATGTTATCGTTTCAATTCTGTTAAAGGACAACAATAAAAATCCACTAATCAAGTGATTTGATTTTAATAATTTCAGGTAACATAAACTACTTGAAGATTAGTAATCGACATAGCGCAAAGTGTTAGCATACGCGATAATTAATCGCATTAAACGAATGCAAGCGCAAGATGCTCAAAGGCTCATAAATTTTTAGCTATTAACTTATATATGGGCTATCATTACATATGTTGGGCAATATGGAGATCGAAATCACATATATGCATAAATTCAGATTAGAATGAATATAAGGCAATTAAAGCAATTAACATTCACAAATATCCTCCTGATAATTCCTGCTGCTCTACGAATCCACATAGAGTATAATATACATTTCACAGCCAAGTGTAAAACAAACAAACAAATAAAACGTTTCATTGAATTTTCAACGTTTGTTTTTCTCTCTGCCGGTAATTTGTCGTAAACAATCATTTGACATCTACGCAATTTGACATAATCCATTAAGCATTAATCATTTTCAATTCGCACAAAAGCAACAGCAAAACACCATAATGCACATGCACGTATACATATGTCCAGGTAAGATTACGCATATTCAATTGAACAATTTGCATGGAATTCCTTCCCCTACTACAGAAATGTGTAGAAAATGCGAGCGTCTGCGATGTACATATCAATATAAACGAAATCTGTTCATCTACACATAAATAACTGAGGAAAAGCAGAACGGAACAAAAGAATGTTAAACTAGCATAGACGAATATCTGGAAGTATGTACGTACTGTAGTGTACATGAGTTTATGGATATTGTAACAAGGATTTTTTCAAATATTAATTTGTTCATTACATTACATTAAATGTTATGTATATTATACACTGGGAAGCATAATTACGCGTATTTAATAATTTCGTGTGCGTATGTGTATATATATATCTATATATGTGTATGTATGTGTAGAAAAGTTGAAAACAACCAAGTCAGAATTCATGCATTCATTTCATTCATTGACTGCATGTACTCCTATGTACTGACATTTGGAGCCAACGTAAGTAAACTAATGCTATCTGCATTGTTCGACTGTCTGCGATAGGATAGACGACTTAACATATGAATAAACGAGTGTATAGTTACTGAGTTACCTTTTGGTCAGTTGTCAGTCCGTAAAGAGTGGCCAGGGAAATTGTTATTGTGAATAATTAATTAAAGTAATGTACGAATGGAATGTTATGGATATAAACTATTTAAATATAGAGTTGACATATCAAAGAATCGTCATATTGTATGCACGCGTTCCATTAAATATTTATGTTCTAGAAAGTGACATATGGGTTGTATTAAAGCGCAATACTTTAATGAAAGGGTTAAAAAATCATTAAAAAGAAAAAAAAAAAAATAGAAAAAGAGAAATAGAAATAGAGAGGCAGACCGTCGTTGCTCACGAAACGAATGATAAATTTTTTGAAGTTCGCTTTAAATTGAATTTAATGATTCAATTTGAAAATACCGGCTTGCATATCTAGCATTCATTTAAAGTTTCATTTGAAGTTTGGAAAACGAAAAAAAGAGAGGTAACCAACATTTGCACTGCAACTTCCTGACGAATAATCCGCCACCTCCAGCAAATGCACTTAAATACGATCTTCTCAATACCATTTCGAAGTTAGGCATTGACTGCAAAAATGACGCTACTGTTGCTATGCTGAGAAGGCCGACTAATCTTGAAACGTGTTTCTCTAGACGAACTGGAGGTCGCTGCACGACCATAAGGACCATAACGGTTTAGATTACAAACTCACTCCCATTGATAGGACCCACTAATGTCTGAAGGGCTTTATAACTGCAAATCGATTGAGTATAAAATCGACGTTGCGTCGAAAAAACTGCTACTGTGCTCTAGTGGTCGACTACTTTCCGTACCGCAGTGTACCATGCAGCCAACGTCAGCTTTCAGTTATTGAAAAGCGAAGCTCGACGATGGAAACCCTTGAGGAAGCACCTATACAAGATAATATTGAAAAAGCATTGGTACCTTTAGAACGTTGAGCTTAACAAGAAAGGTAAGGCTACGTAGTCAGAGATGTCGGTGTGAATTGAATGAAGGTTCTGTACTTTTTAGATCACCTAATATTTTGTGTTTAGGTATTGTTTAGGTAGCGAAACCTTAATGATGTTGAGTTTTTCAATAGCCCTATTTGTCATTCAGTCTTCGTAGTGTTCCAAGTTGGCTGCCTTTTCTTGTACTTCACTTTATACGCTTCCTAGTTATTTGTGTGAAATTTTTCACATCACCACCATTATCCATATCATTGTAAAGGGAAAACAAACAGTAACAACAGAAACAAAAGCCTATCATCTTAGCAAATGTTGTTTGTTCATCTCTTGAAAGTGACTTTGTAGCTTTGTGTTAGACACAATTACTGGGGTGACAATTGAGCGGGACAAATGCTTTGTTTTGTTATTGTTTTTTTTTTTCCTCACAATTTTCGGTAACCGAAATCAATAAATATTTCATACAAACATCAAATTTGTCTAAAGTCTGATATGCAATTGTAACATGAAATAATTCCCTGACTTTTTGTTTTTCATAAAAATCAATCTGTGAACTAAATGGCAAATAAAAGGCAATAGTAGTGAAAGAAACAGGGGCAGAAAAGACAGAGAGAGAGAGAGAGAGAGAGAGAAAGCGTGAAATTTTAAATAGTTTATCATTAAAACAAATGTTAGGGCCATTTATAAATATCGTAGGAATGTTTGTGTGTTCAATAAGATAAAAGTATAGCATTATTAGTGGTTTTAATATATTATTGGAACCTTTAAGGACTGGTAACTGACACACAATGGCAATCTTCTTCGTTCTTCCTGTGAAAATCGTTTATATTCTTTGTGAAATCATTATTTGTTGTATGTGGTTTTAGTTCTTGGATAAAATGTTGGAAATTGATTGTAAAATGAAGTTAATGAATAGCACGGTATGTGGCCTGAACTTTGCAAACCACGCGTACAACAGTAATTGTTAGCTGCTGATGTCTGCGGTGTATGATGCTTCTGTTGTTTTCCTACCTTTCTTTTGCATTATTAATGGACAGTGGTGTTGTAATTTGCTTTTTATTATAAAAAAAAAAAAAAGAAAAAAAAAACAAGAGAAAAAAATTCCATAAAAATCGCGCCTAATGTGCCTGTATGCGTATGTGTGTTTGTGTGTGCATTAACCACGCAGTCGTACACACCTTTATTATATTGAATGTTTTGTTTTAATTATACCAAACGTGTTTTAATTTCCATTGTTTAACTATAATCTGAAATCGCTTTGAACTGCTGGTGATTAGATTTTGTGTTAAAAGAGTTGGCATTTTGACAGGTTTGTATATGTAAAACTTTTTCTACTTCATTTAATCTCAATGCTAACAAATTAGTGATACTTCAATGCGTAGTAATTGAATTTCGCAAATAAAAAAAAAAAAAAAAAAAAAAAGTTGTTGTTTTGGTCTTGCATTTTCAAAATTTGTGGAGTACATATGAGCTGACAGAGTTTATATAACAAAAATTTTTTGGGAATTTATTCTAGAATACCTCAGAATGTATTATTTAATAAAAGTTAACTAACGAGAGCTAACTAAACTAATTATCACATTGATGCAAGTAGTAATCAGGACCATGCAGACTTCTGAACTAATGCGGAAAGGTTGTGTTCTTGCAACAAGACTATAACATCCTCGTATTTAACAAGAAGGAAGGAAGAACAATAACAGGTTCGAAAGTAATTTACGTCACTTATCATAACCATATACTAAAGTTAGTGCCAAGGTAATTGAAAAGATCGGGATCTATATATTGTGATAAGCGAGAGTTCATTCTTTTTATATTCTCTCTCGTCTTCTTTCTCAAGAGATTATTTACAAGTCTTTCAAAATACTTATGTACGGCTTTTCCAAGAGTTTTCTTCGCTGAAAAAGCTTTGGCGGCAAGGAATTGTTTAAGATTAGAAGCAAATGAAAATCCGAAAATTTTTGAATGAGTCAACCGTTTCCAATACAATTTCGTACAATTTGGTCGCGGCCGAGAACGATAATGATTTTCTCCCCTCACTGCTCTAGCGTTTAAAAGTAGTTAGCAAAATCTTGAATAGCCAATGGTATCACTTTTTGCTCGATATAAATATGGTAACTGCTTTGGAGTCAAATAGAAAAGTCCACTACAATCTGAATTTCGTTAGGGCAGTTCACAGTTATTTATTTGTTTTTTTATCAGAGATAATCAGATCTTCATAAAAACTCGGATATTTGAGCTTGATTAAAACATTGCCTGACGTCAACCAAGTTTTCATGACAACCCCCGTACATGTAAGGATTTAAAAAATAAACCTATGTGAGCCGAATTCCCTACCGTTGATTTTTCTGCTCAATCGCTGCTAAGGCGCAATTTTCATGGTAAAATATTGAAAATGAAGTCTTTTTCTGAAGGTCTTATTATTCATGGGAAATCTTATATGGATTGGTATCCAAGCAAGAGATCCCCGTGGTTCCCTCAGTTTTTACGTCGAACTACCATCACAAACAAATTTTCATCTTAAAGCATTAACAATTAAACTTCTTTGTCATATAACGATTTACATTTCCTGAGCATCTTTGTATGGAGCGGTATCGAAAACATAGATCTACGTGGCAAATTCGATTGAAATCTTTGTCAATTTACTATTATGAACCAATTTGCTTCATGAAATATTGAAAATTAGACCTTGCTACCATATAAAGATTCGATTTTCGTAGGAACGATTAGGTGAGAAAGGGTTCAAAAAATTGCCCCAACAAAACCAGAATAGTTGTCTAAATCGATCGGAGTAATAAAAAATGGGTTTATCTTAAGCCATTCTTAAGCGTTGCATACTTTCGCAACAACTTAATATACCTGCTACCATAGGATGCAACACCAGTCATAATAACAATAATACATCCGACAGGGCCATCCGTGGTAAGCATCACTGTTAATTAGTTTATGTTTCCTTCAAAGACAAAAATCGGGCCAAAGTTGTATCTTCTTCTCGATATAAATTCAAGTTTAACTTAGAATTTGGTTTCTATTGATTTTCAAAAACACAGGCGAAGCACTGCTGAGTTTGTACACGTAATTAATTTGAAAGTACGATCGTTAAAATCTGCAATTGAATCGGTTTCGTCAAGCGGGCATCCGACACTTCCACAACTAATATATAAAGAAAATAATGCGATAAACTTCTGTACTAATGCCGGTATGATGGCCAAAGAACATTTAGTGTTTATGCCCATTATTCTCACGGCTACTATCGTCACTGGCATTCAAAGTGTCTCAAAAGATAATTCCCAAGAAAATATATCTTCAGCTTCACTTTTTCGCTTTAACTTTCACATATCCTATCTTGCCTTCATCCTCTCTACTATAGAGTTCGCTAGGCATGAATTTGCCTATGAATATGAGAGCAATAAGTGATTTGCAATTTTCAGAAGGACGTCCAACGAACAAAATATTCAATCAGCACTTACATGTCAGCATGTCAGCGTTAGTGAAGAGATTACAAACGGGATAACTTAAAGGTGAGGACTAAACTCAAAAAAAAAAAAAAAAAAAAAGAAAAAGTTATTTCTTAATTGTTTTTCTACATGAAATCGGTTACTTATTACTTAATCCAGAATACCTGAGAGTAGAGTGCTTGCCACGAAGGTTAATGTCGAATACGATGAAAAGTTTATTTTGGGCCTTTCATTAATTATGAAGAGAGCATAGCATTTAGTTTTAAAAAATCGTTCAAGTTTTCCTCTTTTGTGCCCATCAGCGAGTGCTAGAGTTATGCCGAATTATTTGTAGGTTTTCATAACGTAAACATGTCGTTGATCAGCTAAGGATTCATTCATTAGATACTTCCTAGTCCCTATATTACAATGCTATATAATGGGTACTCCGTGACTAGCACTATAGGACCGCTTTTGTTGCCCTTTACTTATTGATTCGCGTAATATTCCGATAACCCGCATATAATGGTCCCGTACATAACACACTTTCGGTGTATTCAGGCATTCGATGATGAGATGTCGAGTTAATGGAGCGATTGGATTACCGATGCGAAGTTCGGATTGCGTTAATTTGCCATTCATATATACCGAGCTATCTGCCGAATAGTTGGGTCAGTACTTGGAATGTATAATGCATTCAACTACGAGACTTTTTCAAAACACACACGACAAAACACACACGTTATCTAGAGTAGATGCCAGAAGGAAAACTCGGAAAATTTACTTTTCACTCAAAAAAAAAAGAAAACTTTGTTTTGATTAGCGTCTCCCTGTCATCAAATATTTCACAATTCTTCAAAATTTCTAGAGTTCTCTCTACATCCGCTATAGTCAATAATTTTCGTAGCCATATTCCAAAACTCAAGCGATATATATAAGCGAAATAAAATATGATAAAATGCCTCAAGTTGCAAAACTCCTCATAAATGACCATATAAATCTTTGGAAGACCGTAATTTTTGCTGACTAGTCTCAGGTTTGGTATGTTCGATTGCGATGTCAGCAAGAAGTAAGCAGGAAACCTAATACACCTATGGCAATCGAAAATTCGTTACCAATTGAAAAGCACGGGAGGTTTGAAAACATTATCTTATATCTATATCACGTAAAGATAGAAAATTGAACGTTGGATAAATTTCCACAGTTCTTCTTGTTTGTCTTGGTGTCTTGTTTTCCGTAAGTAAGTTCTTTCTCCCTACTGGAAATTCCTTAAAATTATTATAATAATATGCACTTGTAACACTAAATTAATTTAAATATTTATCAACCATTTTCTTAATGCAATTTCATGTAATATCATCGAATATCGTATAATTAATTTCCATATATTTACAACAAATCAAAAATGAAAAAAAAAAAAAAAAAAACAAGAGAAAAACTATGCAGCATAATTACAAAAGTGTATATTGTTATGCATTGTATATATGGATTCTTTGCAATAATACGTAATTACATATACATATGTATAAGACGTATGTATCAATTAATCATACATTCGCATATGCATATGCATATGCATGTATAGAGGAAAATGGATCTCGTTAACTAGTTGCGCTGTTGACGTTAATTTAAGGTTGGCTTTTCATGAAATTGCAATTTACGAATACATATATATATATATATGTATATATCTGTCTGTGCATATCTGCCAATTGCATACAATGTATTTATGAACAGCAACAAAAAAGACTACCTTTGAATTGTGTAAATAGAAAAATGCGTGCTATTATTACATGTGCCTGGATATATCGCTACTGTGTCATTGCAACTATTGAAGATATATTATTAACTTTTTGCGTTTTTTTTTTTGTTTTTTTTTTTTTTATTATTCTTCTATTTACAAATGCATTTCAATACATTTCTGAACCGACATCCGACATTAGTTTCCGAAGGCTCGATGAGTAGACGTATGTGCAGATGTATACTTTTACATACGTGTGTGTGTGTGTGTGTGCATGTGTGTGGAAGAAAATAATGTAACCATTGTATGAATATTCATATTTAGTATTTTTTTTAAAACTTTTAACCGCTTTCTTGTACGGTTGATAAAACGAAGTAATGACATCCATGCAGTATGCAAACATATTGAATAGTTTTAACCTTTTTTTTAGTGAAAATTCGTTACGGCACTTTTGTGGTTTTCCTTATTCATAACACATATTTATTTATTTACAGGCATTAGTTAACTTTTATTGGATATGCAGCCAATACATAGTTGCAGCTCGCCTTTTCGCTTTGCTTACACGGCACATATGCTGACATAACAATCAATTTGTTTTTTTTTTTATTTTTTTTACCATTGAGAAGACCACGAGTATACCAATTTGATTAAAGCAGTTTGTAACACCCGGAAGTACGCATCAGACACTCAATAAAGTGTAACATGTACATTTCTGGTCAGCCAGCGATTGTAAATTGAACCTCGGAAGGAATTTAATCTCTCAGATTAACGTTTATTTTTTAGGAGATATATGCACAAATTAGATAAGCTCAGCTAAAACCTGGTGTAATTATTTGCAATTCATTTCTACAGCTCAGTAAAGGTGTACGGTTCGCTCATTATTAAGTTTACAAAAGAAAAAAAGAACAAAACTGAAAAACCGGGAAAAAGCTACAAATTTTGAATGCACTGTCGTTTTATTTTCGATGTTGTCTTTCAGTAACGGCGTTCCTTACAAAATTTCGTTTACTATTCTCTCGTTGATTGCTTTGCACGTTACTTTGTCTTAACAAGACCATAGGTTGGGGACATGTAGATGCCAGTCTTGGCTGAGTGCGACCAACAATATAAACGGGAAGCCAGACTGTAAGCTTCGATGGCTGAACTGGCTACTAGCTTGACTGAACGTCTGAACTTAATACTACTTATTACTGAGACAATTGAGCTGCCATAAGTAACCCTAGCATGAAACTCCTTTTTTTGTTCCATCTGGTTTAGGGGCGTGCACCCTGCGCAGCAGCCACTTTGCTCAGGTCTACAATCTTCTTTGATATGATCTAGAACCGCTATCCAAAATTATCTAAAGCGTGATATATGTTCCTTTTCAACTCTATGGCACGCTTTCAGCCAGAACAATATTTCCGCTTTACTCATGTGCTGCGTAGAGACTATGCAAAAAGATTATGTATAATCTTTTCAAACACTTTTTTCGATCCTATGGATTGGCAAGACGATTGCAGACAATGCTATGATAGTTAACGATCCAAAAGTTTTCTCAATGATTTACTCAAAGATTGTTAGAGCGCACGTCATGGCTTCATGGAATTGTTTCAAATTTGCGGATATTAAGGATTATTGTACTAAAGCCGACAAAACTTTCTCAGTTGTGTATGTTTTCATCTAAGTATGTCTGTCGAATATTTATTACATAATAATTAATATCCATTATTAAAAAACGACTTTAGTTCTCAGTTCTATTATCTACTATTTTGTTTTTTCTATTATTCATAGCGGCAAAGCAGAAAGAAATGTATAGTTTTGTCTCATCATTAGGCCATCTGCCGTTTCTGCACTATTTATAATTTGTGTTAATTTAAAAGAAAAAAAAAAAAAAAAAAGGTTTTTTTTTTTTTTTCATTTCTTAGTTATGGTGCTGTGCGTGCAATGGTAGCAAGAAAAGTTGGGACAGACTGTTAAACGTTTGTCATGCAACTAATTGTATACATTTTGAAATGAACATTACAATGTTGTCTTAGATAAAAACATTAACATATAATTAAATAATTTCAAATTATACATTAGATATCATAACGTCGATGGCTTACGATTTATCTTGACCTCGTCTCATAGGAAAAACGTAAAAACGTATATTAAACAAATATATTTGGAGATCAAATATTCTTGAGCAGATTTTTTTCTATCATGTGCCGACATTTTTATTTAAATGCAATGCAAATATGGATCGGAGATCCCAGAAAACGTACATGCTCTGTCTGTCTTTCAGTTAAAAACATAATAATGAGTTTTGTTTTTTATTTTATTAAGAGCAATAAACCTGATCTTAATTTCATACTTAAAATCTTCGTCATCAATTCAAGCATCATGTTAAGCGACTCATAAGTTGCCCACTGTCAGATGAAATCTGAAAATTAGAGACACCTACGACAATATTTTTTATAAAACAATCTCTCCACGCTATTAAGAAAATCTATGCATGTTAGTCTTTGGTCGGGCATATGTCATTTATATATACATATACATATATATGTACGTACTATGCTTTGGTTAAGCACTACCATACTTTAGGGAGCACTGTGCCATTACAGTACATTACTTATTATATCCGCACTAGGGAGTTTGTCAAGTGTAATGTGATTAATCGAAAAACATATCGACGACATCGTCAACTATGCACATTCCTGCTCTTAGCGATAGGAATTCATCTTGCAAATAATAACATTTGTTTATTCATCTGCCCCTTTGGCGGTCTATTGAAACATTGACTACTATCTAGCAACTTGTTCTAAGATATCAAACATGATCTTAAAGTCCTGGAAGTCCTGAAGTTTCCTGAACTTTTTTTCTCTCAAATCTGTCCAAAGACATAATAAGTAAGATAAATGTAATCCAAGATGAAGGATATAATGAAAGTAAGAATTCAGATACGATATTTAAATAAATAAAAAAACATGATAGAGAGAACAAATTAGAAAATTCATTAGCCAGTTGATTGTTTATAGCGAACATATATGTGACAAAACGTCCGTCCATCCTTGCCGGATTTCCTCATAAAATTTTATCATCATGAATATGTATTTTAGCAAATCCTGGCGACTTCTTGTCAAGTTGTCTGATTGCAACCTAAATTCATATCGCACCTACTCTGTGATTGGCAAGTGACTGTGACACACCCAAGTGTAGCTTTCAACTTCTTATCTCTCTAGTTTCATCTAGAAAGGCGTTAAATATGCTTTTGAACTTACGGAAAATTCAAGTTATTACGAATAGTTTTATTATTGACGAACGACGGGGCATTAAACGAACGGTCAGTCTTAGATGGATATTTTTGCAAAATTTCCTAAAGTTGAAAAAGCTCAGAGCCTTTTCTTTAAACTTTAAATTTAGGCCGGTTTTAGTTTTTGGCATACATTTTCCGATCCTTTTCATATTATATTATTCGGAGATGCTTGGCCCTTCAAACCCATTAGGTTCGATCTCTCTCAGTTCCTAAAAATGCTGCATAATCGAATGACTCGCATCATCATCAACATTTACATAGGCTGTCGTAATTATCTTTTCTGGCGCGTTATTATCGCTTTGAATTGGACTTTCAAGGGTCCATACGAGTTCACATTCTTTTCTAATAAGACTTCTTTTTTAATAACTCTTAAGGTCACTTGCAATAAGCTAATCAAGTAACGTAAACCCATACAATTTCAATATTAATCTTTTAGTACTCACGGCCTTATATACGAATGTTTACCGTTTTCCTGAATTATATTTCGCATCACTAATAAAGGAAACAAAAACTTGAACAATAAATTATTGACTATAAGATCTGCCAACAAGCAGAATACAAAGGCTGCACCTACGAAAGTACTTGCAGCGCATATTTAAACCCATGATAATGTTGTAAGAAAAATCCTTCCTAGAGAGCTTATATGATAACTTTTAACAGCTTGACAGGATAGTAGTTTTCATCGTGGACTCGAAAGAAGGAAATCAAAGGAAAACGCATCCCCAAGAAGCATCTATGTGTACTCCGTGTATATAAAGTTATGCTCTACGCCTGCGTAGATTTTCTCAAAAAATGAATCCGTTTTGTTATTTTATTTTAATAAATGCTTTTGAGCTTCGAGAAAATGCAGAAAAGCATGCATGCATGTGAAAGTGTTTTTCGTAGCGCTAGGAAAAGATCGCTTTGGGAAAATGTTTCTTTGTCTTTTTTATCTGTTCGTTTCTAATTTCTCTAAAATTCTAATTCTTTTTATATATAATTGTTTATGTTTGTTATTTAAAAGCATTTACGAACAAAAAAATGTTAGTGAAGCATCATCGAATTGATACGAGGATGAGAGCGATTCGGAAGGAGTCAGTACTTTCTCTAAGAAAGTAAAAGTTTGCGATGACGATGAAGATGAAGATGAAGATGAAGATGAAGATGAAGATGAAGATGAAGATGAAGATGAAGATGAAGATGAAGATGAAGATGAAGATGAAGATGAAGAAGTATTTGTCCTTTTCTTATTCAATGTAAAGGATGCATTTCTGTCTTCGATCGATATAGAAAAAAAGACACACTCTAGCAAGGAATCGTTTGCGAGAAAAAAAAATGAACGCGCAAGGGCAGCTCTATGGTCCACGAATCATGCAAACTGATCTCAAGAAAACAACACGAAAACATATTTATAACGCGTTTCATAATTTTAAAAACGTTTTTGTCGAAACGTTATACCCCTATAGCGATGTGTAGGAACAAAAAAGAGTTTCAATTGCAAAACGGTGGGCAAGAGGGGGAAAAGATGGTTTCAATGAATTAATTTAAAGACATTATTTATGCACAGATGATTGCTTTGTCTTTCATTTCAAATATTCAGCAATAACGGAAAAATGATTATTTAAAAAATTGTCCGCTTACTTCATTAGCTACGGAAATCTACATTATATGACATTTTTTTTTTAAATCTAAGTTTGGACCGGTTACATGGCTTGCCATAAAGTCTCTTAAACTAAACATGTTCCTCATGCTTTTGGAGAACGGCTTCGGTGTTGCGAGATTTTACGACTTTCTTACCAATAATTTTTCTTTAAAACCTAAACAAATGCTTAAGACAACTTTCTTTAATGATATTATTTTATAATTTTCCAACTTCTTCTTCTTCTTCTTCTTCTTCTTCTATCATTTCTAGTCAAGTAGTCAATTTAACCAAATCTTTGTTTTACATGTACGACATCCGCGATCTGTGACTATGATATCACCCCGAGGCATAGGTAACTTTCTAAATTTGTGCTTCGATCACTTTTATTAAAATTAAAAGTTTCTTTAATTTTAATGGAGACGTCACCAATTATTGACATACATCATCATCATCATCATGGTCTATTTGGAAATTTCTTAACTAATCGCTTTAGCGTTCTATCATTTTTTTTTCTTTTTTTTTTTTTGCTGAATTTTAAAAAATTATTAATCAATCACGATCATCTTGACATATTAATTTTTAAAAGATAAACAACAATTATAAGATGTATTCTCATCAATTTATCGGTTAGTGGAATAAACAAAGCACTTGAAATAAAATTACGAAAATGCATTTTTAATAAACAAATAAATAAATGGCGTGAGCTAATGTGACAAAGGTGTGCAGTTAAATTTTTACATATTTACTGCATATATATATAAATGTATAAACTTTTATACGCGTGCAAGTAAGTATGTAGTTAACCGAATGAACAGATGTTCGTCTATACATCCTGTGAAAAATGATACACCACATAGAGTAAGCGTTAATTATATAGTTTTATGAATTTTTCTTCAATTATTAAACATAGAAAGAAAAAAAAAAAAAAAAATTCAGTTGCGCATAAATTTTTTTCCTTTTTCTTCTACTACATTACATATACATAATAACTCATCCATCATCATCCATTTCCGTTGTTACTGGTTGTATAGAAAGAAAAAAAAAATGAAAGGAAAGAAAAGAATAGAATAGAAGAGAGGAGAGAATCCACAAAATCACAACAGGCGATCCTCTTGCAAATGGATGACAATATCAACTCAGTTAAAAATTCAGAAACAAGAAAATTGCACCCTATCCAGACATGCACTGATTATCAGAGCTATGGGTGTCACAATGCTGAATACTCGCAAATAAATGAAAGGACTTCCGGTGAATAGCAAATAATATATAATTACATTAGTTTTTTGTTTGCGTATTGATTGAATTCTTAAGCTTGAAAATATTCTGCAGCGCGATGGAAAGAATAAAGGGTGCTTTCGCTTTGGGTACAAAGCACACACACACACACACACACACATGCACCGCACATACACGTAAATACAAACACAAACTGAATACATTTCGTAGGAGATTTTAATAAAATATAATTAATACTCTTATCCTCTTTTTTTCTTTTTTTTTTTTTTTTTTTTTGTTAGTTAAATAGACAAAATTTGTCATCTTTGTAAATTTGTAAAATAATTATCAGCAAAAAAAAAAATAAATAAATAAATGAATACATGCGTATAAGCGTATGTGTATATATATATATATATATATATGTGTGTGTATGTGTATGTGTGGATATATTTTAGTTATATATGTAGTTTGGTTGCATACCCACACAAAGACACACAGACAAAAACAGACAGACAGACGGAAAGAATTAGACGTGATAAGTAAGTAGTAGTGGATAAATCTTTAATGAAAATCCAATAATAACTCCAATAATAATTCCATTTTTAATGTTATTTTTTCTTTTTACGGCAAACGACAAAATCCGCTTAAACACCCTCTCTGGCTGAGTTAACCGTTCATCGTTCATACCGTTCACCGCGCATACATATATATTCTAAATCTATTTTGTTTTACTCTTTACCCAGCATCCGGTATGACATGTGACATTATATTAGTAACCTCAGCCGAGTGGCAGCAATCATACACTTTATTACATGTCTGCATAATGTCTGTGCACGTCGTTTATTAACGGTGGCTGTACTGTACTACTACATAAAGAATAAGAGAATTCACAGCAATTGCCCTGTACTAGGCGTTACAACTGTATACGCCCCACAAATGATTCGCTTTATACGGTTTTTGTTTTCATTTTTGTCGGATTTACTTTCCTTACCTTTTAATGATTTTTAATAGATTTTTTTGTACGTTCGTTATAAAAATAAAAATTTCGCACAAATTTCCTGTTTACAAAATCCACACATGCAAAAATTCTTTCGAAAGTATTTTATATTTTATTATTACTCTCGTTGTTGTTATTGTTGTTGTTGTTATTATTATTGTATTTTGTTACTCTATATGTAGAAAGAATGTACATATGAAAGGGATTTGTTTAGTAGCAATGGGCTGAACAGAGTGGTAGCGTGCTGCAGCCGCACTCCGCTGCCACTGGGCGTAGCCTGTTAGCTCGAGCGTACTTTTTGCTTCCTACAGACTGCCTATCGTCCAGCCTCTTCTCTTCAAGGAAATATATTAGCAAAAGTGTTGCTCGTAAATATTATAAAACAAATGTCGCATCAAGAATCATTTGATTTTTATACAAAATACTTACAATAAATGAATTTATTGTTTCTTCCATATAATGTGTATGCATATTGCGCACACACACGCACACACACGCACACATCGCCTTGTTATATTTTATGACAGTTGGAACGTGCTCGCTGTTAAAGTTTACAAACAGCCTTCTTATTGCGCTCACATAATATCGAAGCCGCTTAGCCGCATTTGAAACTTCTCCCAATCCGTTTACTTTAGAATGAAAATATTTTAAGATTTTCAATATAATTTGAATACAGATTAGATATATATCACATGCATATTGTATACATAACACATACATGTATATGGTGGCTTTAGTTTTCACTTTTCTAGATACTTTCTAATAAAATCGAAATATATAACATGTGTGTATATATGTTTACACATATATGGAGCTGTTTTAAGATGTATATGAATTTCCAAGTAATTTCGTTACTTGATTACTACACTAGCTAAGCGGCACATTGCGTGGTATTGCAATTGGCCGCAATACTAGAATGCCCCTCTACATGTTACACGGACACGGACGCGGAATTATTATTTATATAATTGAAAAATATGCAATCAAATATTTCACAAAACTTCTTATAGTTCGGAGAAGAGCTGTAACTATTATAAATGCTTTCTGTCTCTCTCTCTCTCTCTCTCTGTCTCTTTTTTTTTATTGTAATTATTATTATTATTATTATTATTTATTATTATTATTATATTTTATCTCTCTCTTCCTCTCTCTCTCTCTATTAGATTAGTCCTTCAATTTGGTAGTCTTTCCCAGTCAAGGATGAAAGTCGCGAAAATGATATCTTTCACACTGTTTCCGACGTCATGGTTCCTATAATTCGTACCGTTTTTTCCTTTACTTTTTATTTTTTTGTAGCCACCACCCCCGCGGGAGCAAAACAAACTAGTAAGTCGTTCCATTTTTATACTCACCACCAAAGGATGTTGGTATTTTGATCTTGTCCAAACATTTGCAACACTCGGAAGGAGCCTTTAAAGACCCTATAAAGTGCAGGCTTGAAATTCTTAATCGATGTAGGCATGTCCGTCTATCCGTATGTTCATCTTTATAATGGTTTTTGGAAATATCTCGTCTCCAAGTTTGGTAAATATACTTGCACGAAGATTGGAATTGAAAATGGCCTAAAGAACCACAGCGCAACATCAACTAAAAATGCCTTTGCTTGGGTTACCGCATAGACAAGTAGTTAAGATGGGCAAGTATGACCTTGGCACACTACCCGCGTACAATCCTCAGTACAGTAAACCATACTTAAATGAATTATGATTGGGATGTGGACATAGGTATAGTGAATGCATGGGGCCGATAAAGGCGTAGCACTCACCGACCGGATGCACACCTTTTAAGATGCTATCGCTATTCATTTATCTCTCCCCTCTTTTTGTGACAATGTACATAATACACGTGTAGATGATATGGTCTGAGTGATTGGTCATAATAAAGAAAAAAAAAAATTGTTTTCTTTTGCTCCTTACTAAGGAAAATTTCTGCATTCACTATACGATCAATATGTGTACAAAAGTGGAAAAAATCGGCGACCTTAGCTATTCAATATAGAAATATAGAATTTTTGCGCATTTTTTAAACGTTTTTTTTTTTTTTATGAAAAAGATAATGGGTCGTGGCAGAACATTATTCTCCTATACTCCTATTCTCAAATACTCATATACCAAATAATATTGCAATAGGAAGGAGATGAATAATTCTTACATATTAGAGCCTAATTATTATTAGATGATTTGTTTTGATAAGTAATTTACATTAATTTAAAAGCAAACTCCTTAACTTAAGGACGTTATCATCAGAAGATTATTAAGCGAAAGCATATAAAAGTTTTTTTATTTTAAGACAAATCTGTGATACGATAAAGATTTTTAATGCAGCTTCAAGTGAAATTCAGGGGAAAAGTAACAGCAACCGCTAACTGTAATTCACTTCGAATCCATATCTCGTATAGATCGCAAGTTAGACATAAAGGTATTGAAAATTTCGAGGCTGAAATGCTGAAAGTTTTATAACGCACGGAGACAAGGTCCAGAAACCCCATAAAGTACATATATTCTTGGCCAGTTTCAAACTGTCTATCTGTCCGTCTACTAAGCTGAGTAGTATCTGCGACAAACATTCTCCCATTCGCAAAAATGAAGATATCAATAAAAAAACTTGCAAAAGAATATGCAAATGACGCAAAACATTTCAAAGAACATGCCTACAATGCCCACACGTTTATGCAACAAAAACCGTAGACATGTTTGTTTACTGTGTTTTTTTGCTTTTTACTCATAAAGCACGGCACATATACCATATAAACTTCCATTTTTATTGTGACAATAACATAAACCATCCGCACCCACCCAATGTTATAGAGTATGAATGAATATGTAGTTCTTTTCCTTTTTTTTTTTAGAATCACGGTTATGGCTATCAAAGATTCGGTCATGACCGAATATAAGTTTCTTAGTTGTTCAAGACATTGTTTGGACATTGCCGTTACTTCTGGAACACAATATCACTTAAATATCGTTCGCGGCACATAAAGCAGCACTTGTTCCTTTTGAGATAAATTTCGATGATTTGTCTGTACATAGCAGGCAATAACTTGACGGATATTCCCCACTTAATAGGGTTCAGTGAGAAATCGCACGACCTAATTGGCAAATTCACGTCATCAAAACGTGAAAGTAACGTAAACGTAAAAGATGAAATCCCTTGATCATAGCTCTATTTTACATATGTTGGTGAAACAGGGCTGCCAAAGCCGAATTACGAAAAGGATAACTCATACATACAGTTTCTCAAATTGGTGTCATTATAAAAAATTACACACACAAACCACGTTCAGTTTAGAATTGATAAACGCACCTTAATTAGGAATATTTCTTGCAGTCTTGTAAGCCCTGTGTTAATAATAAGTATGGCGTTACCGTTAGTTTACATCATACAAATGTATGACGGATGGACCTAATGAAATACATGGACCTTAAAATTTAGACGAGAACAATTGATATGTCAATGTATATAAATTTGATGAACCGAGAAGGTAGATGTAAACAAAGACTCTGCTAGGCTTACAATGGTTAAGAAATTCTATTGAAGATTGAGATTAAAGCAAGTTAATAAGTAAGATTTTGGAAGACCAATGAAACAAACCGGTTCGGTACCATTCAATACGCTATAAAAGTAAATCGAAAAAAAATATTTATGTAATAATATCCTGTAGTGAAATAACGATTCGCGAAATGGAAAAATGACTTTCTCGTTAAATTGAAAATGATATCGGAAAACGTAATCGTAATGAATCGTAACGAATCGATCGCTTTTAATGAGATAAATGAATGATCGTTAAGATGGTTGATTGATACTTGGCAACATTTTACTACGTCAGATAAACAGTTTATAATAACGCTATTAATACCGCGATTATTAATTTACCCTAACAAGTGCATTAAACCCATCTGTGAGTGAGCGCATTATGCAAGTATGGTAAGAAATCGATGGCGAAAACAAGTCTTGTATGCGAGCGCAAAGATTTTTGTCAAGTGTACGTATGTATATCGGTAGTCAATAGTAATTGGATATAGGTATCTTTAAAAAGTAAACACACAGAAGTTGATTTGCCACAACATCAACTCTTTGCTACCAGAAATATTGCACCTCAACAATATATATATAAAATAATACATAGCAAATATGTATGTGTGTGCATGTTATCATATGAATAAGATACACCTTTACGTGCATATACTTGTTCCGATGGTAATGTCTTCGCGAAATGGCCGCTGTAACCAGTTTTGCGAGGACGCCTTGTCTTACCTTACGCCTTACTTTAACTTGACTCGTTTTAATGTTGAGTGTATTACTAAATAAAAAGCTAAAAAACAGTGGCATCGCATGATTACTGATATGCGCCATTATATATATAACGCAAAATTGGTGCAAATTAAATTGTTAAAAAGAAAGAAACGAAAGCAAAACAACGAAACCAAAGAAACCAAGTTAGCATGCCTCCAGCATATAACGTAGGCACATTTACAATCAAGTGCAAAACAACAACAACAAGAATAACAACAACAAGAATAACAGCAACAACAATATTAATAAAACGCATTAGTTGGCGGCCATTGTGCTTCTTTGCGCATTGGTATTGGATGATGTTGCCGTTTGTGATGGCGTGCCACAAGGTAATCAAGTCTTACAAAGGCGTTGTTGCAGACTTTTGTGCGCTGGTAATTTCTGCTATATGCAGAACGTATGTACGTTTTTCTTCAAATACCGCGATTTGCTATTATTTTTATTCCTCTTTTTTTTTTTTTTTTGCTTTTATTTTTCTTTTTGCTCACAATCATCAAATGTTTGCATAATTTTTCTTTTCAAACCTGAATTGTGTGTTAAATTTGCTCGGGGTATGAGAAAGCACAGATTATTGCCATTTTCATATAAATGCAACAATTTACGTTTTTTTGAAGTTTTTGCTCTTCATTCAATTGCTATGCTATTTGCTATATATGCTGTTCTTAGTTTCAACTTAAATGCTAATGGGCTCTTATTATGAAAAATTAATTGGCAAAAAGGAAAATTACTTATAATGAAGACAAACTTCGATCTTCATTTATTAAAATACTTTACACACTATGTATAATAAAAATAATTTTCTTATAATCAAAGAAAAATTGAATTGAAAAAAATTCTATTTGGGGAATCTTTACCTAAATGTCTTTTTTGCATGGCCCTGCTTCGAAAAAGCAAACAAAATTTCACTTGAAAGAGAAGAATATAAGTAATACATGAAGCTATATATTTATCAAAGGTACTAAATTAGATTTCTCAAATGTTTGCAAAGCTATTCGGAGATCATGTCAAATAGGTAGACACCAATTGAATTAATTTAGTCAGGGCTGTTGAAATCCAAAAATTTCTGCTCAAGAGGCTAAACTTATTTTTAAGTGGTCATCTTATCAACTTTGTTGAGTTAGATTTGAAAGTTACCTAAAACCGTCCCTGTGTCCATTCCAATTACAAAAGAAAAACAAAACAATTTTTTTACATTACCATGAAAAAATTGTGTGGAAGACCAGATTTTAAGGTCGTAAATTTTTATACTCTACACCACTGGTGGTGCATGATGTATTAAGTCCGTGCAAAAGCATGTAACGTCCAAAAGGGCTTAAGATAGTCCCGCTCTTTATTGCATCAATCGTTTAAGAACCATTTTCTAATCATCCGCTGTTTCTCCACGTGCCCGTGTGCCCATCTAATTTCTGTCCATGTATTAGATACTGAGATGTATTTTTTGATCATGTTTTCACTTGAAGAGGCATTTATTGACAAACATTGGTACAAAATTTATTAATCAAAATATTTTCAATCGTCTTTTACAACTTTTCCCCATCTTTCTGGTAACATGGCGATACCGTGTCGGAAGAGTTTATTACAGATATTAGCCTGGCAGCGATCCATCTTCGAACTTTTTCGCATTTCGAAACCGCGTACCAGCCAAGCCATGCTGCATCGATCTGAACAAGTGGTAATCGGAAGACGCTATGTCTGGTGAGTACGCTGGGTGCGGCAGAACTTTTCGTTGAAGCTGCAACACTGTGTCCTTGCAACGGGCGGTTAAGCGTTGTCACGCAAGAGGATTACTTTGCGTCTGTTAACTGCTATTGCTAGTCTTTTCTGCAACAATACATCGTTCAATTAGTCCAATTGTCGTCGGTAGACATCCGCAGTAACAATTTCTTTTAGTTTTAACAGCTCGTTATAGACTACACCCTCCTGATCCCGTCACATGCACAGCAAGAGTGTATGGCTATGAATATTCAGCTACGGTATTGACGTGGATGACTCTATTGGTGTAACCCATGACTTTCTGCGATTGACATTGTCGTAGTAGATCCACTTTCCATCCCCAGTCACATTACGCCACAAAGAATCTTTCATTTTTTGCCTGGCAAGCAATGAAGTCGCGATGTTCAAACGGTTCGAAATGGCATTTTAAGTCAATTCGTATGGAAACCGTTTTTCCGCCTTATGGGTCTTCACTATCCGAGATATGCACCTAGAAACAGTTGATTCATCAACGGCTAAGCTGATCGAAAGTTCTTTGAGAGGTTGAGCTGGGTTTTCCTCCAATAAGTCTTGCAATTCATTGCCTTTGGTCTGCGAGGCCTATCTTCCTCATTGACATCAAAATCATCACTTTTGAGCTGCTGAAACCAAAACTGACAATTGGGATATGACGGGGCAGCGTCACCATAAGCTTCTGAAAGTCTTTGATACGCTTCGGCAGCAGATTTCTTCAAATCAAACAACAAAAGTAATGAATGGCAGAAATGCAATTTTGAGCATTCAATGATTGCCGTCTGTATACGTGAAAATCACTGAATTTAACTATCGTGTATAATGATACTTCGCAGGTCCAACTTCGCTGATCCAAATACGTACAAATACTTATTATTTTTGTTAGCTATCTACAAGTCGCAAATTGGGAGATATTTGGATGAAGTTTGGTACGCCTACGGGCTTTGACCCTAGGGCGAACGCTATTTCAAATGGTTCCGATCGGACCATATTTCGATCACTCCCGTTATATAATGTCATATAATGGTTTTTACGAAAATCTTATCTAATTTTCAATAATTTGTGGTGCGAATTAAGTCACAATAATAATTTGACTAAATTTGGATGGCATAGGTCCATTTATTTGGATGTTATCCCAAATCAGACTTTTAGTAAAATGCAAGCCTTTATAGGGCAAAAATGTCCCATTTTCGATATTTTATGAAGAAAAGCGTTTCGTAAGAGCAATTTATTATAAAACTTGGCTATATTCAATTTGGATCAAGTAGATCTATTTCTTAGGCATCACCACATACAAGGATTGTCATGAAATATTAAATCCTTATACGCCTAAAAGGCTTAAGTTTTAATATTTTATGATGAAAATTGATCCGCAATAAATTAATCGAAGCAGATTTGGGCCACATAGGTATGTTTTTTAAACGCCGCCATATATCGAGGCGGTCACGAAAACAATCCACTCTATGGCAACAAAGTGTAATCTATACTTTTTTTATGACGAAAAAAGATAAAATCTCTATCAAGCAAATTAAGTTTGCTAAATTTGGACCATGGACCATGTTAGCTTACGTTTTGAGAGTCCTCTAATATAAGGTCTTTCACGAAAACTATGCATTTACACTATCATATTAGTAGTGGATAATTTTTGTGGTATTATCACTTAATTTAAACAAATTGGTGGGCCGTGCCCCACTATAGTACTTTTACTCGTTTCTGATTAAAAGTAAAGACCATCCGCTCAAAAGTAACATAAAAAGGCCCAAGAATTTCCTCCCACTTATCAAAAAGCATACATTTACATACATAGTGCATATATATAGTAATTTGTTGTATTTAATAGTACGCACAAAATATTATTTGAAATACCAAGTCAATGCAATTAGGCCCTGTTTCGTTGCTCATCTGACTGCCCATTCATTTGCATATCCGTCACTTTCTCACTCTGTATGCTTCCTGTTGATATCTTCGAAGTCGAAATGCTTTAAATTTGGCTCGTAAATTACGCTTACATCACATTGGTAAAATCGGATTTCTATGGATTGTCTTTGACTATAAATGTATGCTTTAAGGTAAATGCATACTCCTTGCTTGTGGGGTTTTCTTTCTACCCAAAAGAATTATCAACAAAATAAAATGTAGTGCAATGAAGGAAATAAAAATGAAATCAAATTCGCTTTATTCCCAGTGCACGTAAGCCTACCATAAGACTTAAAAGCAGAGCAATCTTTTCTATTCACGAATTTCAAGACAAGATGAATTAAATATAAATTAAAGGTAGCAGACTTTTTAAAAGTTCTTATCAACAATCTGCTCTTATAACATCCACATCCGCCCGAGTGGCCGAGTATGCAAAGGATCTCGACTAACAACTCAAGGGTCATCGGCTCAAATCTCAAGTGCGGTAGAGTTTCCAATAAAGCCGATATCTTTAGATGCTACTGCTTTTAGACCTTAGTCCTGGCGAAATTTCCAAGTTATCTGAAAAATTCTCTCATATTGAAAATTGAGAGATTTGTCATATTAAAGGGTAACGAATAAATAAATGATGATCGTGTCAGGCAACTTGTTCTTTCTTGTTCTGGCTTTATTCGAAATTTCTCTTAAACACCTTCCAACTTTTATAAAACCTTGGCCTGGCACCTTTGTGTGCCTATGTACATAGATGCAACCAATTAGAGTTTTCTCCTTCTTTGCTTCTTTCAACAAATATACATAAGCACTGAATAATTTCGACTAATAATTGTTTGTTGTTTGCTTAATAAAATGTGAATTTGTTTGAGGTCCTTTTCGAGATAGTGTCTTATCTAATCTATATTAAGATTAAATACTGTTTGCAGTAATACTAATGAAAAATGGTAATAATTATAACGTATTTATCAGAAGCGATAATATGTTGTATGAAATTTCTTCTACATTACTTCGAAGAAAGCCACACCTTCCTATGATATACAGATAATGACTGACTATCATTTATGAAAAAATTAAAATAAACATTCGAATGTAAAGACTCGTTTTTATTGCAGTCAAATCTACATTTCCAGTTCTTCCCTGCATTCATTTTTTCATTTTTTTTATTTCGCTTACTTCCACATTCGTTTTTTTTTTTTTTCTTTTTCAAATTCACAATTCAAGTATTCCTATAATGAATGTAAGTATAGAGTATACTTCTATATGAATACGTTTCATATACATGCATATATATGGGCATATGTATATATGTATTATGTTATTATAGTTGTAGAAGTATTCATTAGATATGACTGTATTTTTTTAATTTACTCAATAGCATGCGATATCCATTAAGTCTAAAAGGAAGAATAGGATTTGTTTTAGAACTTGGAACGAATTTTTGATGGTCAGTACAATTTAAGTAAACCAATATTAATTGCAAATATTGATTGATTGACAATATTACTTCGTAGATGGGGTCCAACCAGTACTCGAAACCTTTTAAATTAACCGAGGTTTTTGTAAACTTCTTAAAAAAAAGAAAAAGAAGAAGCTTCATATAAAGTCTTAGACTTTTGCTTGCGCTTAACCCAGCCGACGAAGCTCCCCTAACACCTGAGAAAATCCAATAGCAAATGCAAGGGATGGACCAAATAATATGCAATATAGTAGCATTTTATTGCAACTTGGCAACACTGTTTTTAATGTACATATTACGATTAGCATATATAATCCAAGATTGTAATGCGCCCGTATACGCAGTCAAAAAGATTTTGTCTTGGTATGGGGCTATTGTCAAACATCTTGCCTGGCCACCAACATCGCCAGATCTCTGCGTAATTGCACTCTTGCGAGGAGTTTTAAAGCGCCATTGAAGCAATTGGCGAATGTTTACAGACGAGAAAGGAGCAACGTCTGTTGGCAACTTGCCAGATACTCTACGAATCTATCCCGCGAAGATTTACAGCTATTCTGCAAGCTAATGCTGCCCGCAATTCCTTATTAATAAATGAATATTGTGTGTGTGCCCGTGTCAAGCATTCACATTATTTTGTCCACCCGCTATACCTTGAATTCATTTTTTAAATTTTCCTTTGTGCTATTAATTAACTGAAAGAAGCAGGAATTTATGTTTTTTATGAAGAAAAAAGAGTCTCATTCCCATTCCGCGAACTTTAGATACCACATGTACTCAAATAAAAAGGAAGACATTTTATTTTTCTCGAAAAGTATTTATTTACTCATCAATACCTCGCACCTATTAAGATGCTCACCGAGCTTTCTCTTGATGGCCGATCAGAAAGCGCTCTCAACGATTTCGCAATTATGCTTGAATGCTGTAAACCGCACCCATTCCTATGATTTTCATATAGTTTGCGATTACAAATTTTTAGTTTGTCTTTTACTTCTCGTTTTACAAACTCGTCTAAATCGGATGCGAAGGATGTGGAAAGTGGAATTATCTGAGATTACAGTTTTATCAAAGGAAAACGTAACTTAGACAAGATTTTTGAGTAACGTTTCTCTGACAGAACGAGGCTTGATATTTGATGTTAACTGATGCTGGATCTACTATTATGTTAAAGTTTCCCTAGGCAATGATTAGGAAACAATTAATGAATTATAAAGCAAATCGGATAAAAATCGGCTCACATATAAGTGCTTTCTGCAAAATGAAAGTAGCGTATAGCTTCATCCTGACTATTCGGCGGATTAACTTAAATTTTCATTCTTCAGGAGAAAAAATGTTATCCAATAAGAAGTGAACGAAGACAAATGTGCGATTATTTTAATCGGTGAAGTAATTTTAAATGGTGTGGTGTGGTGTGGTGTGGTGTGGTGTGGCACGATGTCTCTTCACAAGTCTACCCATGGCATAGGTAAATGATTTCCATATTGAATGTACACTGCGAAAAAAAAAACAAAACGATTGAACTTTGGGTGAATTGGTTCGCTTAAACCGATAAAAATCAGTGTATGTAGAGAGACTTCTGCGATATGATTGTATAGCTTATATAGTTCGTTCAATATTTTGTTTACATAAGAGAGTATTGAAGTAACTGAACTTCTGTAAAATGACATTCGCTGGTGAAGGTTGGCCGAAAGTCTATTAACACTTCAACAGTTTGTCCGGCCAAACTTGGTGCTCACAATTATCAGACCGTTGCTATTATCATTTAGTTATCCTTTACTTTTTCCTTTCTTTTCTAATCAAATCAATAAAACGAAGTAAATGAATGAATAGGATTTTCAGTTAAAGGTCGATTGCTGCGCTAACAGCTTTCCCCAATGAAATGCATTTTATTGTGACTTTATCCGAAACATAGTAAAACTGCAATCATTACAACACGACGTCAAGAGACACAAATATATATAGAGAGAGAGAGAGAGAGAGAGAAAGAGAGAGAGAGGTGGAGGATTTCTGTGAACTCTTCGCTATTTCCCTACATTTGTGGAGTAATCCAAATAGTTTTATATGATCAACGTTAAAGGAACGCAATTTCCTCAGGTGTATGTGAATCAGAGAAAAAAAATATGAATAATTCATTAAAGTTAATTAAAAGCAAAACAAAGGAAGCAATAGTGAAACAAACATTTTATACGTGCAGCAAGCAAAAAAAATGCATTTAAGAAAAAATTTATTCTGAAGATAATTGCGCTTGAGTGGCATATTATAGCTACCGGTTTACAACAACATTTGCTTCTTTATGCATCTATATAAGAGATTAGTTTTTCTTATTGGAGTAGTTTTTTATGTTTTCGTTAAGACCGAATTGTTTTTCCTTTTGTTTCTGAATCATTTGTTGTTATATTATTAACAATGATCACTTGGCGTCCGTCACATTGTCGTTCGCACATTAATGTCACGAAAAAGGCACACCAGAGCAGTATGTGTACGCTGTCATCTAAACCGATATATATATATATAAATATATATATATATAAATATATATATCTATATAAATATATATATGACGTTCTTACTCGTTCTTATGTCAGCATTAGTATATCATTTCATGAATTTAATTTCTAGCCACAATTGCGTTCATTTTTAATTTAATATAATATCACTGCTGTAGCTCTACATAATATTAATGAATGCTTTGTTATTAAAATAATTATTGTTGTTGTTGCGTTTATTGTTTATATTTCTTCCAATTAATTTTACACTTAAATTAATTTCAATTAATTTCAAGTGCTACGCTTATAAAAATAACACTGTATCGGATGTAAGCAAATGCATTGTGTTCCATAATAAACTAACATTTCAATTTTTTATGGAATTGAAAATAAGACATATATATGTATGTGTTTTGTCCGAAAATATATCTTCGAAATGGAAGAATGAAAGAAAGAAACCATTATCTCAAATTCCTTTCTCGTTTTAATTTCTATATAAATTGTTATTAAGCAATTGATAAATGAATGACTCGGTATTCGTTTTGCCATGAGAATTAATTACCTGAAAAGTTTCGTCCTTTCGAACAAATTATAGCCATACCTGGTATTCGTACAAATTGGAATCTAATATAATTGAAATCAAAGCAACTAACAATGAACCACATGACTGTAATTCTTTTATATAAGAAATTTATTATAATTGAGTCAAAAAAACTGGCCACGGATGAGAATCATAGAAAGGAAGGCAAACATCATTATCATGTGCAGTCGACTTCGCGATATTCAAATCTTGAGGCATTTTGCATTATTTCGTGCCTTACAGGACATTTGCAAATTGTTCGTCAAATGCAAATATTCTCCTTAATTCAAATCGTAAATATACATCATATTTTCGGACAAGATTCTTTTTGTATCTTAAAATTTCTATTATTACTCCCGTTTTTACTGTATACCTTTTAAAAATTGATTTATCAAAAAAAATTCCTCTTATGAATATAGAGCATATTTTCGGACAAAAGTGTTTTTTCAATTTTTTAAATAATTACAAACTATTTTACTAATACCTTGCAAGAAAAAAATCAAATTATTAAAAAAGTTAATTACTAACAGGGATAGATGAGCAGTAGGTAGTCGAGACATTAAAACAAACCTTCGCTTCTTGGCTGCTCTTTCTTTTTGCATCTTTTAAAAGATTAATTGCCAATACATATATCATATGCATACATGTATAATACATGCATTTATATACTTTATCCATATAAAGTAATAAACTGTTGAGGATATTTCGTTAATTCTAGGCTATAGAAAGTTCAAATCATTTGATCACATTCTGACTAATTAGATTTAATTTTGAGACACCTCGGCCTCATTAATATATATACATATATATATAAGCATAGGTGTTTCCTTTGTTATTGAGCCTAAAGAATGTCGATTTATATCTCCGCATAGATAGCTGACCAATGCAAGCAATGTTAAGCAAAAGTGATACCTAAAAATTGAAATTCTTTAGAATTTTTAATAAACCTAACTATAGCCACCGGTCTGAATAAATGAAATTATATCATCAACCGTCTATTAGGAATTGTTGTTTGTATATATATGAACAGATACTTATTATATTATCCAAATAAATATGTAATTACTGGTTACGAATTGTTCGTTGTGTATAAATTATTAATGCAGGTGCTGATGTTATATATAATTTTATATAGTTCTGAATATTTAAATGATATTTTAAAACAACTAAAAATGTTAAATACCCTAAGCTAGTTCTTTGTTTATGCAGTTATTCGTATAGGCAAAGAGCAAGACAAACAGACGGACGAAGGGACGGAGATAAGCTGAAATTGATTCAGAAAATGATTCTGAATCTGTCAGTTGAATAAATGCTGCGTCCATCTCAACTCTCTCTAAGTGTTGTATACATCCACATAAACTTAATATACCTTATATCACACAAGTGATGTAAAGTAAAATATGGAGGCAACATATGAATCCGACATTATTTCGCTTTTATTCATTTCTTAAATAATTAAATATTTTAATCGTTAGTTGCCCTGGCAGTTAATGCTTGATTGAAACGTTGAAAATATACGATAATTAACTTAATTTGCCATAAAAGTCAAGAAAATTAAATTGACTCCATTTGATTGTGTGCAAGATGTCTTATGCATTGCAATACAGGATAAAGTCATTGAGAAATCTTCGCAAACTTTACAGAACGTACTGATGTTAAGTAGCACATTAAAAAGCTCAGAAGCTTTGCATATTTCCACTTGACATGAGGATCAAAAGGTATTTACGGTATTCGTGCAAGTTACTCTACCTATATCTCTCTATCAAGTAGTTTTAGCAATCAATTCAACCCAATCAGTCCGTATGCTTTTATGCCCATCACCGATGATGCATTAAGTGCATATTCATTTTATCAAAACGTTTGTAATGCACAGAGGGAAAGTTCAGAGAACCCCACAAAGTATATAATCGTGATCAGCATCAAATTCTGAATCGATTTAAGCATGTTCGTTTGTCCGTCTGTGTTATGTCTGTTGTAAACATTCTCCTCGCCGCAAAAACTAAGCCATTGACTTCAAATTTGGGAGAAGCATTAGAAGTTTTTGCACGCAGGTTGCTATTGAAAATGATTCGAATTGATTGAAAGGCACGCCCACAGTAACACGTAAACTGAGAACACATCTATTTATCAGGAGTAATAAAAAATTGGCTTTTTGCTCATTACTTATGCACTATGGCAGATAAATGTACAAAAATTTGAACGCATATTCTATGGGCGATGTACAAAGACGGGAACGTCTACTCAATATTATTACGTAACAAAGTTTAATTGTTTTTTCGATACCTTTATAGGGCGCAGAAACAAGCTTCAAGAACACGATAACATATATAAATTCATGGCCAGTTTCAAATTTGAAATGCATCTAAACATGTCCGTCTGTTCGTCTATCTATCTGCCTGCCTGCGCGACTGTGTAATACCTGTGATAAACATTCTCCTACAAATTTGCGAAAGAATTGGAAACGACAAACTTTTCCAAGGACACGCCTATGCGATAAAAACTTAAATTAAGGAAATTAAGGAAATAGAAAAAATCAGTCGTGCCCACTCCAAATTATAAAGGATGAAAATTTAATTTTTACTATTTCTGTCGTTTTTAGGATAACGTTGATGGGTTTAAAAGATTCGGTCACGACGACGACGGTAGTTTTCTTACTTGTTTCTTTAGATAAAATATAGATTGAGCCAAAATATTGTGGTATTCCATCCATTCATTCCTAAGGCATTGATCAAAATATGTATGAAGCTAAACAATCAATACCTCATAAAGGTTTGCAATTTTAAGGACAATTCTCCGAGATCCTTTAACATTTTCGTCAATGTTCGATGCTTAAGTCATCGCTAGAAAAGCTCGTCAACATGCAAGTCATTCATTTACTTTCTAATTGAATGCCTTCTCAGATAGAAAATTAATAGATGGATAGATAGATAGAAAATTAAATTCTATTACGTGTAAGATTAGTACGTTGTGAGCAAATCGGAAACAACTTAAATTTGAAACGGGAAATACAAAGCTTTGATGATGATTGTGTACCGGGGGGATTATTAAAAAATCATATTCTTTTCCAAGGCCGCTTTTTACTCATTCACGTGACCTTTTTGCATTTTACTCTGCCGAAACAATAATAATGAATGGCATCCTATAATAAATCCGCTTATTGCGATTTAATTCCAATTTCTTCACATTTCAGAGTTGCAATTGGTTGTTTTCCATTAATATTTTTTGACACCAAATCCATATTTATTTTTTATCTATTTATTGGATATTTTTCTTTTCTTGTTAAATTTTTCAAAATTTCCCTGATAAGAATTTTAAAATACGAAGTAGAAATGCATGTAGGTCTGACTTGGTCAATTTAAAAACTGCATTATTCAGATCATCGCGTAACCCTTGCATCAACTGATTGTTATGTTGAAACTTTCGCTGCATTTCCATCTCCATTCGGGCGAGCTGTTTTTTAAGCTCTTCAATTTCATCTTGCCTTCGCGACATTTTGACTGGTGCGACATCAAGCTTCACGAAAATGAATGAGTGTAGAAAGGAACCAAAAAGAAACTCATTTAGTATATAATGTACAATGTTAGATATTGTCGGTCAATACCGACAACCGATTGACCGAATCTTGTGCGATTCCCTTCACAATTCTATCTCCATACGTTCTCCATACATCTCTACCGTCGATCGCTTTCCCTTACTTCTTGTAGCAAACCTTATAACCCTGATTATTCCAATTTACTATGTCCTTAGTCGATGATTGTGCTTAACACTCGTTTCACTATCATCGCATTCGTCATAAACCGTTAACTCCTCGCCTTACGATATTGCTCTTCTTATCTTTCATTCTGGCCATCTGACAATACTTTTATTACTATCTCCTTTCTTTGTCCCTGCACCCTATCTCCCAATCACCAATACCATAGAATCTTCATAAGTTTTTTTTTTCCTGTCCCTCTGTCTAAGAGTTACGCTACTATTATTTGACGCACCTCGTGTTTTTCTTCCAATTCAACCCTCTGTTCATAAGAGAGGATGAGAGAGAAGAAGGGGAGAGAAGACCTGTTCAGAAAAGTTTACATTGATAATAGAATTAATTATATTTACTTTAATATCGGATTTTCCATTGTTCACATTCGAAATCTCTACCTTCGAGTCATTGACACCGAATATTCGAGAATGAGGTCGTTCTTGGATCCACGAGTCACTCAAGACGTACATGTGCGTCTCCGAGTTGGTTTGCATGTCTGCATCGATCAAATCGAACATTCGCTTGTGCGATTTCCCATCAAACGATAAATCCTGAACGTCGAACTTCTTTTCGTGAGAAGTTACTTTAATAAATGAATTGATATTTTTACGAAAATTTAGCAATTCATCCTTTTTGGCCGGTCGATGATCGATATTGATTTTGCGTCGTAAACGCTCTAGACGTTCGGTTACCTCCGCTTCCAATTTCTCTAAATTAATGGCAACCGAGTCCTCAAAAGTCTGCTTCAGCTAAAAAATACATTATTTCCCTTTTATTTATTCATTTATTTATTTATTTATTTTCTTTTATGTTTGTTTATTTTTTTATACCTAACACATATTTCTAAATTACCTCGCTTTTATTCTTCGCATCGCTGTTAACATCTTGAAAATGCTCACTAAATATTTTATTTATATGCAAACATATTTTTTTTATGTCATCGGTCAGGTGATCGTAATTCAAATACTTTTCGCAGCAATTCAACGACACTTCATCTAAAGGCGACGCATTTATTAGACATGTGTCACATGTGTCATGCAGCCAAGGACAATTTTCTGAAACCTGCAAACCGCTCGACGTCCTTATATTCGTAGGTGACTTAAGGACTGTTAATATATTGGAGCTGGCGGATGCGTAACATGTCAACGTTTCACCCAAACGCAAATTTAAAGCTGAAGATGCACTTTCTTGGGCACTGTTGTTATTCGAGTTGCTACAGCGGCTGTGACTGTCAGTGCTGGGAATTGTGGGAATAGTGGATGGCAAGCTGACATATTCCTCCAGACTTTGTAAGGTTTGATATTCTTGGGAATCCGAGTTGCTGCCAAGCTGTTGATAGCCAACGCATTCGTTTCTTAGTTGCGTCTCAATTTCATCGGATTGATTTAGATCGCTAGGAGGATTACCATCGGCTTGCAATCTCGCATCGACGGGTAACTGTTGTCTCAGCCATGGTGATCGCGAATATATTGTTGACGAAGCCGAATTACTTACACAGTTGAACGATTTTGACTTGAAATTAATCTGTTGCATCTTTATATCAATGCTTTCGGGGGGGTTTCAAAAGGCAATGGAAACAAAAATTTTAAGAACGCGTTCGAATTTTGTTGAGTAAATTTTTTCAAACAAACAAACGAAAAAAAATATGGCAAAACAATAATGTCTCTCCTCTACTTGCTTCGAAATGACATAATTGACTTGAAACCGAACTCATTGTATGCTTAGGATAAGAAACTACTTGACACGGTACACACATGTAAATATATTTGCGCATTCCTGTACAATGAATGAACAAATCTGAAATAGCATGTCTATCGGAAACAAAAGGCCAAAAGTAGCGACTTCAACTCTTCAAAGGCCGTCGTCGATGCATTGCATTGCCGTGAACGCTTTTCCGACCAAAACCACTGATAAAAATTTGTAGCAGAGAACGCGTTGCAGTGCGACTTGTATCGGTAAAAGGTAACGCATTGATTAACGTCCAATGAATCAAGTTATTTCCCGAAGGGCGACGTTGCCGACACTTCTTGTGTTTGTCAACTGTTTTTACTTCCAATTTGATTTTTTTTTTTTTTTTTTCGTACAAGAGTTAAAAAATTATTTTAGGCAATTAATTAGTTCTGCCAATATAATCATTGAAGCAAAGGTCTCGCGACTAACTCGTAAAATCAGTTCGGCAAAAAGTCTCTTTAAAGAGCACGCCTTTAAAAAAAATGTAGAGGAAACGTCCACCAGCCGAGATACAGGTTGAGTGGAAAAAGATAAAAATATTACTGTGATTGATATTAATCGGCCCTAGCAACTTAATGCTGCAGACACACAAACTGCTGCTAGGCTTTGTGACGCGTTTAGTGTTTTTGAGGAGAATGATGCGTCGCCTGTAGCCGTTTTCATGACACAGAAAGTTCATTTTGTTCTGGTTTCGATATACGTGAAATGACCAATGAAGGCCAAAGCACTATCAACGCAGAAATCCTTATGATGCCTGAAGCATCTATGGAGACCACACGACGGCAGTTAAGCACACCTGTAGTGTGTGGCATTAATGTTTATTGCGTGGCCAATGGCTGGGAGTTGTCGTTAATGTGCGATTTGCGGATTACGGAACGGTCTGCAATGTTGGATTTGTTTAACCATAGATCCGGCGTACTGGTACTGCCCGTCTTCCAGCTATGATTGGGCTATCGCGTGCTCTTGATTTAATTCTAACTGAACGGAAAGTTCGTGCTGAGTAAACTTACATAAGAGGTATGGTGAAGCATGTAGCTCTGCCAGGTGATGCCTTGAAGGCCGCTTTAGAATTAGCAAAATGTTTGTCGATATCTCCACAGAGTGCCCTAAACAACGACCGCGATTCTGTATATTCAACAGTTTTCGATTTCAACAGCCATGCAGAACGGGAGTGTGTACATCGTTAAAGATTTAATTGATGAAATGCAAGAGAAGAGGAGGAAAGTAATTGGACTCAAGGGCAAGGGAGCGAAAAATAAAATCTTAATTCAACCAAAGGGAAAAGTAAACTTTACATCTAAGGATGGCCACAAATCACCGAAGTAAATATAAAACAATGATTGACGCAAATTTCTAAAATTATATCACAAAGAAAAGCAAAATCCCCCCTTTCCCGTCATTAATGTATTGTATGTTGTCATCAACAATATTAACACCTTCCTTGTAAGCCGAAACTAACGCCTCGTAACCTCGACTTCGTCTGGTTAGTAAATGACATGAAAAGTTCATAACCAGCCATTATGTACACATAATACAAAGACAACATTTACTATTCTACAATACTTTTTTTTTGATGACGAGTGCGGCAGCAGAGTTGAATGTATCCATGTAAACTGTGCTAGTAATTGTTATTGATATTTGACTTTGCACTAAAGGAGATCTTGGAGCTTCTTTAGAATGCTTCTTGTCATCATTCAAGTTTAAAGTTCAATGTAGATTACGGCCTAATCTATGTGTCGCCAGGTGTACTTCCGTAGATGTTCTTGCCGCTTATCCCAATAATTGTCTGTACGCTATGAGTCACATAAAATGTTACGGCCTTTTTCCGAAACAATGAAATTACAGCCAACTGCTTTTGGGTATTTGGCTGAGATAAAACGCTAACGGTCGCTTCACTAAAGCTTGAGCCGAATTGACTCAATCTCCCAAGCAGTTCGCTTGAATTACTTCAAGCTTATTCCTAAGCATTGCACAAAAGATATGTAAATAATTTGTGAACAATAATTGCGTTACCATGAACTAACTGATCACACAAAAGCCTTTCGCAATTCTAATAAATGCCCATAGTAGGCACAAAATCAGCGTATCCTATAAATAATAAGTTAAAGTCTACACAACATATTGTACGATTATCTGTTTATTTTTGTCCCGACGTTGTCGCTTTCGCGATTGTGAATGCGTTATGCGAATATCGTATGGCAAAATATGCCACCGCTCAAGTGTATTAAAGGAAATATCTCTCAATTAATTAGTTCTTTTTACTTGATGCAAGCTCTCAAGCATCAAGCAAATTCCTGTGAAAAGATATCCTGCATGTGGTAGAGGATGCCTTTAAAATATTACTTGCAGACAAAATGAAATGTTTAGTCTAAGCATCCTAAGCTGATACCTATCTTATCATGCAATACAAAGTGAGTGCGAATCAGTTATTTGCCGACGACCAAGCATTTACTATGGAAATACCCAGTGCCCAACATTATTTTAGCTATTGCTAAGATGAAATTGAATAAATTCGAAACACCTTTCGGGACCAACAACTATATATGAAAAATATCTGAAATATATTTACTGTTGTCTTGGAAAATCTTTTTACATTCATTTCATATTTTGCTTTACACATAAATATAAATACAATTAAGGGTTAGCTTAATAATTTACAATTAAATGTTTAGCATTATTTTTTTTTATTTATTTTTTTTTTTTTCTGCTAATAAAATGTTTTCACATTTTTTTCGTTCACAATTATTAACGAATTGTCGCCTGCATCTTGCGCCCTTTATAAACTATAATTAAGGGTGTCCTTCATAATATATGTGTGCACCGTGAATAGAAAAGGCGGTTACCACCTACTTTTTCAATCGCAAGACGTGCATATGTACAAATTTTTGTTGTTGTTGTTTTTTTTATATTTGCGTTATACATTCATGCCTACTTATTATCCCATGGCAAATGCAATAAAAGCCAGGGAAGAAGTGATACATGCGTTGAGTCGAACATTACTACCTTGTCCGCCATTGTGCTTGCAAAACGCATTAGAAGACTTCTTGCTGCATGTTCATCGATATCATATAGAAAACATCGAATACCGTATACGTTTCAAAATATATTTTTTTTGCAATTTGACAACAGTAGTTACATAATTACATAGTCCCTGGGCTTTTCGTAGTTAAGAGTGAGGCTGTTCTTCTACAGAAACTATTATGGTCCTAATCTTGGTTGCAGCAGACCGACAAACTGATATATACACGACATTGCCATATTTACAGCTGTGCCCATACACCTACTTGTTAACGATCCCATGCTCATTCCTACGCCTTACATACATTTGAAGTAATGTCGATAATATTCAGATATATATATATATATAGATAATGTAAATAACATACTACTTTCGGTGGATATAATAAAGAAAATATTAATTCCGAATTGGACCGAATCTTCTTGCACTCACTATTTGCCGATGTTAACGCAACGGCACTACTAATCAAATTATGAATGGTCTGAATATTTCGAAAGTTTACAGATAAGTTGATCCGGAAGAATGTGTTGATGCCCCAAATATCCCGACTCACATTTGGCTCTCGCTACTGTCATATCAACAACTAGCTTTCAAAGCTAGCAAATGGTTTAAAACGCTACAATTATATAGATGGATAACCAGATAAAAACATTATAGTGGAGCAAGGTCGACCTTGAAATATCTTACATCAGTTCTTCATATATTTCGGTGATAACACGCCAAAAATGCTAACTTTATCTTCTTATAGAAAAGCATAATCTTCACGTAAGCTTTAAAATATAGACCCATGTAGTCCACATTTGCTATGTCAAATACTCATACGGACAAATTTTCATTGTAAACTTTGCAAGATTTGCAAGGTTTTCGACATAAAAAAGCTAACTTTCATGAGAAGCCTTATGTGTTTTGAAGTAAAAAAATAGAGCTACGTGGTCAAAACTTGCTACAGTTCATCTTTATGTCAACTTACTATTATAGAGCAATTCTCAACAGAAACTATTGGAAATTACACAAGAGCTTACTTTTCGTAGGAACGCTTGTATGCGAGAGTATTTGAAAAATTCGACCATCGGAACCAAATTTTACACATCACAGCAAAGAACGCTTTAGAGAAGGTTTCAAAAATTCTATCTTTATGCTTTGCATCATTTGGGTTAGACGCACTTTTTACTATACCGATCGATTTAGAATCAGCTTCCAAATCAACTACAGCGTCTCCCTCCATCTGCCCATCTATTTGGCTTGTTCTCTTGTTTTCAATCTACGGACCATAATTTTTCGGATATTTTGAAGGAATTTTGATACACTGACATATTTTGTGTATAACGACGAAGCCGTTGAAAACTCTATGGATCGGATCACTTTTTCAACCACTTTCCATATAACGTCCTATTTTGAATAGTTGTTGATCTAAGGTATTTAATGGCGGGTGGTGCTACACCAAAGTGTGTCTGCTTGTTTCTCAATTAACGATATTTTTAAAATAATGCGCCACATGTAGCGAGCGACAACAATTACAAAATATTTCACTTCGGAAAACTCGATGTCGCTCCCAATCACCCGGCGGCGGTGGCCGAAACTCGCATACCCACTACTATGTTTTTCGCATTCTACTCTCTAATGTCTTTTATTTGACACCCATATCGCTAATATTATTATTAAAATTAACCCATTTTTGGGCAGGCAATATATCTTCATTTGAGGAATGTACAAAATAATTTTGAACATTCTGTCCTGGTTGCTGGATGATAAATAAGCATAAAACCACAAAAAGGGCGAAAAAAATAAAATTTAATCCCTTGTAACTTCGTGTGGGCATGGCGGATGTTTTCCATTTTTGCACGTAAGGAGTAGACCGTTTCGTAAAGTAAAAGTGGAAAAGTTCAGGCTTCTCCTTTGAACACTCCTACCCTTTGCTCCTTAGTTCCTTCACTTTCTATTCGATTGGTAACAAAATTTAACTTTTCGAATGCTTTATCCAAGACAACAACCGAAGTAGGCGCTTTTTTTTCTTTCGAAAAAATCCTACGACACTCACTACGCTTGACAAATAGGGATACAGTAAACGCGGCCAAGAGAAGAAGCACGTGTTACCTCCGTGTGATTCTTTAAGAACCCGAAATATACTTTTTCTTTATCTAGTTCAAGGCTTGTACTTTCATATCAACAAAAATCCAATTACTAATAAATCTTTTCATTTTTATGCCTGTCAAAGACAGTAGGTATTATATGTATGTTCAGTGCCACTATGCAATTTTTGTGAGAAAGAAACGGAAGATATAGATTTTGTGTGTAATAGTGACTTTTGTGATGCGCTACATTGGGATAAAATTTTTGCTTGATGACTCATGCTTTTTTTGTGGGATGAGACACGCCTTTGTTGGGTTCTGGTGATGAAAAAAGGCGTGGTTCGTCCTATCCGAAGAAATGAATCACGCCTTTTTTGGCGTTTGGGCCCACCCGAAGACATCCGAAGACGCCCCGAATAGCATTCGTGAGAGTTTTTTGAACCCGGGGGTCCGAGAGATGGATGTTCGTGTTGGCGTCTTCGACGATGTTGTTGCAAACCTATGTTGGAGACGAAGTACACCCTACCCTGCTATGTAGTTAATTGTGCTGTGCCTTGTGCATTTCGAGGCAATTTTGTACTATGAGAATTTTTTGTGGTTTGATTTACTGATCTATCTTAACACTATTAATGAATGATGGTCTATATTTATATTTCAATAGCCTAGAACCTAGAACTTGTATTTATTTATTTATTTATTTATTTATTTGTTTATTCCACTTATACAGAAACTCAACTAAAACAAGCAACAGTCGAACTCAAATGACACTTAAAGTAAATCATAAATTAATTATTATTAAAAAAAAAACTTAGTATAAGTACAATAAAACAAATAAAAGAAAAAAGAAAAAAGAAAAATGGATTCCAGTATGCCAATTGGATACTGTTATTCGAATTGGATTTCAATATTATTCTACGCGTGTTCCAATTGGCTTCTGCGCCTACTCCTATTGGGTTTACGAACGTTAGGACGTGTTCGGATTGGGCGTAGTGCGATTCCGATTGGATTCTATTAACATTCCACTTGGGTTTACTGCAATTCCAATGTAAGAAGGTAATACCACGGAAAAAAGGCGTGATTCATCCCTTCGGATAGGACGAACCACGCCTTTTTTCGCGTGGTATTACCTTTTTAAGACCTCTTTAATAACCAAGCGAGGGCGGCTAGACCGTTGTAACGCGTCAACTCTATAGCCAAGATCTGACACTGCTTTTGTAGCCACGTCCCTATACCAGTTGCGAAAAGGTATCATACGTCCATGGAGTGAAATGTATGTAACGGATCTTGGAAGAATTCACTCAATTAGAAGAACCCTCAAGATATTGAAATTTTGGAAAGCAGGAAATGTTTTGGATCTTATAGTCGTCCTTGGAAATTTCCTTTACTTCGCGTCAAGCTTAACTCGATTAAAGCATGCATTAGTTAAAATGTTTATTTCAATGTTCTGATGCGACATCATTCAAAGGGATTGCAATTTCCAGCCTCTCCAGTGTTATTTATATCACTTTCATGCTTTAGACCATGCTGTAGACTTCGTATACAGTTAGCTATACACTCGCTAAGAACTTTCACTTTTTGTTAAGTATTTCATAAGAACTCTTCAAAAAAAATTTATGCAGTTTTCAATATTAAAAATTCTTTATACGCGAAAGGTCAAATCGCTTCAACAGAATTGATTGATCATTATCGATAATTTCCAATGCAATTACCAGCGATGATGTGAACGATGATGACTGCTTAACGCACATAAACATCTAACCAACCTATACAAAACTATATATATATATATATATATATATATACACACACACACACACACACAAACGTTCGATTTTCGGTTATTGAAAAAGTTTTAAAGAAAAAAAGTGAAAACAACTATAACACAACAGTTTGAAGTGATCAGAAAAACATAATATTCTAGATAGAGCACATTGTTGCAAAGGTCTGCTACGGCGAAAGGAAGATCGAGTATTAAGAGGACATAATATGAAAGAAAAGGTGCAGCACGTACTAGCAATTTACTGGCTGCGGTATAATTTTCTGACTGGTCATAAGAAAGACTTGTTTGCGGGGATAGAGAAAAACTGCTCCAAACATACTTTACTTATATTCGGATTATGTTTATATTTGTTAAGTACCGTTGCTTTTACTTTGGCCAACCGAAAAGCAAACGGTCTTCTCTTATTTAATTGTGAAAACCTGCAGCAATCAAGCAGAAAATATGTTTTTAAATACATACGAGACTATAACTTTGTACCCGTAGACGTAAGTATATACCTATGAACATATCTAAGCGCAAGTTGTTTACAAAGTGGTTGGGTTAACAGTACAACGAAAATTAAGAGAAAAAATAAAAACAAACTGATTGTGGTTTTACGCATTACATCGGTGTAAATATCGTTAGTATGAATCAACTAACCGCAACCTTATCTTCTTTGCCCAAGTATTGGTCAGGAGTTTCAAGGACACAACTGTTCAGTTTATTCGAAAAGTAAACACGTTTAAAAAGCGAACAATAAGATAAACACATAATTATGCGGTCAATGTACACTTGTGGTTTGTGGAGAGCAATCGATAAAAAGGTAAAAATAATGTTCAATTTAACAAAGTTTTTTGCTTAAGTCTTTCACTTAATAAGTGAAATTTGCATTAATTCCCAAAAGAAACGCACGGTAGCCTTTAATCAAAGTTTTCAATTTTACAACTAACCAAATAGTTGACTATGTGTTTCCATTTGTCTCAGTCGTTTTTCATTTTTCATTTCATTCGTTGCATACAACGCCACGCTAATAACCAAGGAGCTTCCATTTTGCTTACAGACAGATTTTAAAACAATGGACGGCAACATTCGCCCGTAAAACTAAAAGTTTAGTGTTTATGCGTTCAAATCAATTTAATTCAATTTTTACTCAACACCTGTTGCCCATTTTTTCCAATATGACGTTTCGAGCACTTTCGCCGAAACAAGAGTAAATATATAGAGTAAAAATAATGAAGAGTAAAAATAATGATGATGTTGACCTCAAAGTGAATAAGTGAACGGCTACAGTTGGACTACATGATCCGATTAAGTTGGGCCCCTTATCTTTTGCGTATTGCTGAAAATGATTATGCATTAAAAACTGTCATCTTCCGCGATGCGCTAAAGTATCCGCCTTTTTCTGAGGGGGGGGGAGAGAGAGAGAGGGCAAGTGGTAATAATAATATCTATATAAAATGTCACATTAAAGCGTACTTGGAGCTAAACTTAACTAGATATAGTTCTGTACCCAAAAAAGTGATTTATGAGAAGTTTTACTTCTACTGTCTCTCTAATTCGAAGGATAATTCTCTCAAATCCTTACAAATGAAGAACATTGGATGCATTATGATATCCACAACCCAAATAACTCTGATGCAGAGTGGACGAGTCATTAACATCGCCGATAAAGTCGAATATCCATGACGGTTCTATTTTTGCAGTGTCATCTGGGTATCGCGTACTATCGTGGCTTGTTCCACTCGAATGAAATCATCGCTGGAGGAATCTACTAACGACAAGTAATGCAATTGGGGCGAAAAACAGGTGCACTATGGCAAAAGTGGTGGTATCGTGAGTTTTCAGCATGGCGGCATTCGGCCCTACACAGCAAAAAGCGCTCAGGAAATGATTATGGTTCTTACTTGGAAAGTCCCACTCTCCCCGCCATTATTAGCAAACTCCGATTACGCTCTCTGATTAACACGATTAAGGATTCAATAGGCGACTTATTTTTTACACAAAAGGTACTTCAATTCTGACGATCTAACTATTGGCTTCTCTTGAGAGTGGCACCGCAAAAAACCAGCCGCCGTTTACGTATCTAATCCACATTCTGAAGAAAAGATGAGAGAAGTAATGGCTACTATTTGACGATAACATTCACACACACAATACATTGCCTTTGATGGCGATATCTACAATCGACAAATTCAAGTCGTCAGGGATCCGAACGATTTGAAAAACGGGAGGTCTTAGAGAAATTTAGGAAAATTTTCACTCGCATTTGTAATTAAAAATCCACGCCTCCTCTAAGGTTTACTTATATTGTTGCTTGATGATCGAAAACTGATCGAACTTTGGCGACGGCTGTAGTCGTTCCAAACGGCTAGGACTTTCTCCTTTTCTTGCTCATACAGATGAGAAGAATTAAGCGAAACATACATCAAATGCAATAAACGGAGAACGCACTTAATGAAAAGATATTCACATTGAAGGTACCCTGACACAAAAAACGAAGTGAATTAGGCGGTTAAGAGAGAAAAATATATTTAGAATGGAAGACATCCGCAGAGAGAGAGAGAGAGGGAGAGAGACAAACCCCACGTGTGACTTACGTAAAACTCAGTTCCTTTTCTTTTTCGCCTTTAACATTAAAACCACTGAGTGCTTCATTTTGAAGAAAGTGTTTATAAGGCATCATGTAACGTATTTGGTAATATTTATTTATGTGAAAGGGTCTTTAAATACCTATATCCTACCTATACCTATACCTATTTCTACCTAAAGACATTATTTTGGACCCCTTCTGGCGGAATTGCCTGAATCGAAAAACAAAAACAATAAGTTAATGGAAAAGAGAATACCCTGATGTTTCCTATGAATATCTGGGTAACCACTTTTCAGAAATACCTACACAGTATCGATAGTTATACATGAAAATGCGAAAAAGTGCTCGGTTTATTTTCAAAGTGTTTTTCATTTCTTATCCATTGTGAACGTATATGTGGGTGCAGTAAAGTTATTCCTTAACTTTGAATTCTTAACCGATGAAGCAATGCTTATGCAAAATTTCAGTTTTTTATCATCACTTTCGACGACTGTGCTAATTCTAAAAAGAAAGAGGATCAAATATATTCCTTTTGGTAGCAATAGGTGTAAGTAACACAAAACTTGTTTCAGTGCTAAGACTAAAATGGTAGAAAGACTATATAAAAAGACTAAGTTTTCGAAAGATATTCGTGAAATGTTCCAAGAGGATATTTTACTTTGTCGTGTTAACAGACTAATTAATTATTGTGCCCAGACTCAGTACTTATTCATTACTAACTGACCAGTCACTATTCGTTTTTGGTTTCTTAGCCTGACCGACGATTTTTAACTTATGAGACAAAGCATGCAACGCCGCATGTAACGCAAGTTTCTTATCACTTTTTCTCAATCTATAAATAACACAAGAGTACATAATGAACGATATCAAGACATCTAGGATGACCATAAATATTTTCATAGTAACAAATGATCAAATTCTTATTAGAACGTTTACTACTGAGGTCGAATACCTTTTGACTTAATCGACTATTCTGGGTGTAAAAAGTTCAGACGGCGAAACTTGTTGAGAATTTTTTGGTTTTAAACCACAAAGGGGTGTATTTCGAAAATTAACAGTCTAGAGAAACATAAATCCCAAGAGCCCAATTCTATGATCAATAAGGAATGCTAACTATATATTCAACGCCCTATTTGCAAAAAAATATGTCCGAAGAAAACAAACCTTCCCTGGATCACCTGTTTATTATTTACTCAATAATTTCCACGAAAAACCACATATTAGAATAACATGATATATTGATATCACTTGCATGCACATACACTCACGAGAATTTACATTTTTCACAAATTTTAAAATCAGCCCTCGTCTCTACATACGTACATACACTTGTATAATTATCTGTTTATTTCACATTTTATACAGAAAAAAAATGTTTTAACAAATTTATGCACCATGAAGAATCTATAATACATATAACTATTCTCAGCACATAGTATATAAACAGTCATAAACACATAAACAGCACAAATTTAGTTTCAAATTTCAAAAAAAAAAACATTTTCGAATCATTATTATCATAATTAGAAGAATTTATTCCTTCTGGACGATATTTTTCTTTTTAAATTATCGCATAGAAAATAGTTCACTGGAAATAACCTCCATTTTGAAATGGATTACAAAAGTAAGGCCCGGGAAATTATAAATAATGAAGTCATACGCTTTTACTTGATTGCCAGTAAATTACATTTTTATCCACCGTAAAATTAATGATTAATTTTGAAACGAAATCCTTTTTATTATATTTATTTTCTTTTTCTCTCCTTAGTTGTTGTTTTTAATTGTCAATGAATAGTTACGACTCAGATCCCATTGAAAATTTTTCGAACCTCATCAAAGCGAATATTAGGGGAAAACGTTTTAAACATCGGAAGAGTCCAAAACACAGATGTAATATTCACTAAGGAAGAAGACATTTCGGAAGCTTATTGAAATCATGGATCGTAATAATTTATTCGAGATACACGACCAAATATTGAATGAGAAATAAAAAAAAAAAAGCAATTAACTGCATTATTTTGGCTGTTCATATTTATCGTAACTTTTTTGTGCAAATTTTGCTCAAATTTTGCGTTTTGCTCAAAAATATTTAAAATTATTTCTGTGTAGTTTATAGTAGAAATAAATTTTTGCGCATTTTAAAACAATTCTCTAAATCTTTATGTCTATGCTCATAGTAAAGAGTGTGCTATTTATACGTACGTGGCTGTATATAAATTGTAATTTTTTTTTTTTTTTTTTTAGTAATTTATGTCTGTTATTTTCTTTTAAAAAATGTTTTTTGTTTTCGTAGAAAAATTCTTTGGAAAGCGCTCGCTTTAATTGAGCAAATGAATAAAAATTATTTTTATTTGTTTCTTTCTTTGAATTCTGGGCTTTTTAGTTTTCTTTGAGTTCTGTCAGAATTAATTAAAATAAAAATAACATAAATTCTTCTTTATGTTGTTTGCACGGTATTGTGCTGATAATTAGAGGTTTTACGTTCAGTTAATTGCTTAAAAATTAATAAATGGATTATTAAGACGCCATAACATGCTTCTATATCTATATGAAACAATTAAGATTTATATTTTTTTAAAACTTTTCATCTAGTCTTAGTCTATTTTGAAAAACGTTTGAGAAAATGTGAATGGTTCTGAAAATCGAAAATCATCTTTCGTAGGCAGCAATGTTTTATATGATAATTTTCAAAAGCCTTTTTTGTTATATATTTCTGTTAAGTTTTAATTAAAAAATAAAAAACTTTACAAATTTGTCTTAGGTGCATGATAAGCAATTCATCACGTTCTTTAACGATTTGATTAAATTCCATTTCTTTTTTCCTCCCTTAGTGCATGTTTTAAAAAAAATTCGTTTTTGAAAAGCTCAAGTGCACTAACCTCTTTTATACAGAGTTATATCATCAAAAATTACGACTCGCTTAACAACACTTAATATTTGTTTATATCACTGACAAACACTGTAAACAGCTGTTGTGAATGACTCGTCTCTCGCTCTATCTCTTTCCTTCTTCTTTGCTATGAACACCAAACAAATTTGGACAATCTGCAGCCCGGTATTTCGATAAAAAAGTATAAATAATAAAAAATTTATATATTTTTAAAGTAACTTCTATACATTGTTAAGTGTTAAGATCAAGTCTAAGTTGCTAAAGGCAAGTTAAAGATAATAACGCAGTTTTTTTTTTTGCTTAAACTTCGTAATATTTAGAGGTTATGTTTGAAGATGAAAAAGTCAACGTGTGTATTTTGACTGGATCTTTGTTTGTGTGTGAAAGGAAAATTGCGAACGCCAAAAATAGTTTTGATGTATTCACTTTGATCTTTTCTATGCAGGGAATTTTTGTGCAAAGCCAACGAACACGATGCCGCCGAAAAAACATGAAGAACCGGAACGTAAACCATTGATTGGTCGTATCGGTACTAATTTGCGTATTGGTATCGTTGGGGTTCCAAATGTGGGTAAATCGACTTTCTTCAATGTATTAACAAAGAGTGCAGCACCGGCTGAGAATTTTCCGTTCTGCACTATTGATCCCAATGAGAATAAGTATTCCAATTTATTATAACAAAAACCAATGTTTGCTGAAATATCCACAGCTTTAATTCATCTTTTTGTGAACTTTTTATCTCCTTTTCCTAAAATAATAGTAATTTAGAGTAAATTATTTAGCGTATTTTTTTGTTCGTTTGCTGCCTGTTGGCTAAACGAAAAATTGCTTTGGCAAATGCAATTTAATAAGCTGCCGTTGGCCACTGTAACAAGGCGTGGTTATGTCTTAGTGTTTTTATACAAAGTCAGTAAACAGTCTGAATGTAATGCAATGCATTGAACCTCGTCTTAGTATATTTAAATGTATGCAAATTATGTAGGTAACCATTATTTAAAACGAAATTGATCGACTTCATCTTGCGTGGACCTTATAAAAAGCATGTGCTGCCAGGATAGCCAATGCTGCAATCATTTGCTTTGTACATATTCGGTTATTTATAATGTATACATGTGTATCCAACCTCCATTAAAAAGTCCGTAGAGAGAGCCAGTTTCTTGGCATTTCTTGTTTGTATGTCTTGTGTTTTCCTGTATAACGTTTTTATTCGTAGGAATGGCTGCCATGACCAGAGGCAATTTAATGCTTTGTGATTGCACAAAATTATAGAAAATTGCAATGATTTTTTAGTGTTTTCGATGAAAAGAAGACAACAACAAAAAAAAAGCATATATTTTTGAACGTAGGTTAAAGATTTTCAATTTAGTTTATACAGGTGCTTTAATGATAGTGAAAAATATTATTGAGATCTTAAGTAGAAATCAGGCAAACTAATACTGTTATCTTTTGCTAAAATTTAAAAGAATATTTTCACATAACTGGATAAGTAAGACAATAAGATTTCTATGTTATTATTATACTTTACATTAACCTCATCTATCTCTTTCTCTCTTTTACGTAGAGTTCCTGTACCGGATGCTAGATTCGATTTTTTGTGTGAATATCATAAACCGCTCAGGTAAACTAAATTAAGAGAAATTTTTATTATTTAATTACTTTGTACGTTCAGCAAAGTTCCAGCCTATCTGAATGTGGTTGATATTGCTGGTTTGGTCAAAGGTGCTGCCGAAGGTCAAGGTTTGGGCAACGCCTTTCTTTCGCATATTAGTGCTTGTGATGCCATATTTCATTTGTGTCGAGCTTTTGATGATTCAGATGTTACGCATGTTGAGGGTGAAGTAGATCCAGTGCGTGATTTGGATATTATAGCGGAAGAGTTGCGTTTAAAAGACGAAGAAAAGCTAATGCAAAATCTAGAGAAACTGGAAAAAGTCGTAGCCAGAGGCGGTGACAAAAAGCTCAAGCCCGAATATGACACATTATTGAAGATAAAAGGTGTGCTCGTGGATGAGAAGAAACACATACGTTTTGCCGACTGGAATGCTCATGATGTGAGTATTAAAGCATTAATTAGTTATCCGCCGCCCCATTTTTTAAAAATTACAGGTAGTTTTTTTAAAGGTAGTTTTACCTTTGCTTCTGTATTTTGCAATCTAGCATTTCAATAAGTAGCGAGCATATCTAAATTGATATGAAATCTTATACTCATCAATTTATTACGACAAAGATATATATATATGCAATAAAATTAGTATATCTTTATCCATTTGTGGTGGATGCAAAAAACAATGCTAACAGCCTGAATAAACAGTGATTGATAATTTTTATTTTTTTCAATAGATTGAATTCTTAAACAAGTATTTGTTTTTGACTTCGAAGCCTTGCATTTATCTCGTTAATTTATCCGATAAAGATTTTATACGCAAAAAGAACAAATGGTTGATTAAGATAAAAGAATGGGTGGATAAGCATGATCTCGGTGCAACTATTATACCATTTTCGGGAGCATTTGAACAAGTTTTGGCTGAAAAAGACGATTTAGAACGCAAAGAATACGAAGACGAAGTTAAATGCAAAAGCCAATTGGATAAAATAATTGTAACTGGTTATAAGGCTTTGCAATTGGAATATTTCTTCACTGCAGGTGCTGACGAAGTAAAAGCTTGGACCATTCAGGTACATGAAGCGATTTTCGCAAAAAAAAAGTAAAACAACATTTAAATATTTTTGCTTGAATATACTATGTAGAGAGGAACTAAGGCTCCACAAGCCGCTGGTCGAATACATACTGATTTTGAAAAGGGTTTCATTATGGCTGAAGTTATGCATTATAAGGACTTCAAAGAAGAAGGTAGTGAAGCTAATTGCAAAGCGGCTGGCAAATATCGGCAACAAGGGCGCAATTATGTGGTTGAAGACGGTGATATAATATTTTTTAAATTTAACGCTGGTGCAGGTTTGAAAGATGCGAAGAAGAAATGATATCATCTTATAATCATTCTATTTGCCATGTTTTACATTAACATGATTTTTTATTCGCAAAGTTTTTATCATCGTAATCATGCTTAACATATTTGGTGCATTATAGTACACACTATCTCTTATTAAGCGTACCAAACAATGCGATATTTTAAAAAAGAATGGATTGCGATAATAAAGACAAGATATTCAGCTAATATGCTTCTTTTTTTTTTTTTTGCTGAGCAAGTAAAAGTCGGGAAAAATGGCAGGAGTTTACATAACAATTCTAGAAGATAAGTGGTATTAAGTAGTTTCATTATTTTTCTGTTACTTACATTCGTCAAATACCTTGCCAGTTGAAAAGATGATCATTACACATGTTCGGTGTTAACAAAGAACTTAATAATATTTATCAATTTTAAAATCTTGACCAAATTCACCATCACTGAATTTTAACGTTCATGTGAAACTGTAAGAAGCTCAGTACCAACACAAATGCATGTCTGAGATATTGATTGGTTTTGCAATTTTTTTTCACGTCAATTTCAAACGTAGTGAACTGAAAGCCTTAATATGTATCTTGTTTCTTTATGTAGAAGATATCCCAAAATTTCTCCGATGACTGTCATTGATATTCTACTTCACCGCAGAAACTCCTAGCAGCTATGGATTCTGCCATTTTTCTGTTATCTCAGGCAAGCTTGGAAGAACGAGGTGCAGGTAAAAATCATCCAAACATCCCAAGGAAATTACTAAGAGACAGGGAGGTGTATAACTTTTTCATTCAATGTAATATTTCCTATATACTATAACGCGTCAGCTCGAGATTGAGATCGTTTTATATACTGGCATAGTAGGATAGAATTTGAAGGCCAGTTATCAGTCGCTGTTCTCTTCATTTTACAACTATGTTGCATTTCACTGAGTTAGGAAAAGGCAGGCAGGTGGTTCGCGCTTATTTTTGGATTGGGATGTGCAAGATTTTAGTGTGTACAATTTCAAAAAAAATACTTTATGATATTGAGGAGAAAATTTACCCATGGTTGCTTCGCATCAACAAGGATAGTTTATAATATAAGGCGGGGTTTATGAGGAAACGTAAAATTCCCAGGTGTAAAAGCTACTTTAGCTTTTTCCAAATTTCGACAGTAATGGAACGTGCATAAGGAGCTCACATTGACTAGGATACCGCGAAAAGAAAATGAGCAGATGGCCACACATATCAGCCTGTAGACGTAAATATATTCCATTCATTTTTTTACATTAGATATTTAATTATAAAAAAAATTATAGGTATATAAAATTTATATATAATTGCATTGGGCAGTTGATCCAAACTATCGCTTAGACCCATGGTGTCTTACAACTTATAGCAACGTCCTTAACGATTAACGCGAACGGACATTTAATGAACTAGACTGCAAGCCTGGCTTAATAATAGGGAGGACAATAGGCATTTTAAAGAGAAGACAGAAAATTTTGTGCAATGGAAGATGGGGCCATTACCCGTGTGTTAAAATAATGCAATTTGGGAACACTTGCGCCTTTTTGCACAGCATTTATGTGAAATTTATAGTTCCTCTTACGACATTGGTCAAAACAATCCAGACAGAATTTACATAGAAAACGATGATAACAATTCAAAAACAATTGGAAAAAGAATTGGAAACAAAAAAAGCAAAGTTGAATGAGTTAAGATAATTACATTATTTTTTATTTCAAATTTGTAGCACTTTTTTCCTATTAGCTAATTCGAGATATTTTACTCTCATGTCTGTTTGCAATTTCTCCTCTTTCATATGGATGGAACGTCTTTGAATGCTTACCAATTCTTTCAGTGCTTCTATCAAGCACTTTTGATATCCTTCATTTTTTTGTAAAACGCTTCTTATAGTTGTACTAGCATTCCCAGAGCCCGATGTAGTGGCGTCCTCGGCTTTATCTGCCATATCTCCCGTTAAACTTATCAAGGATATGGTTGAGCAACTACTCTCGTCCGCTCCTGTCGCGGAGGTTTTCAATCCTTCTGCATCGATTATTTGCTTTTCTGCGGAGGTTAAAGGGATTTTAACGAGAGCTCGACCTCTGGTTTGCAATTTGGATACCTTGTTGCAGTTCAATTTTTTTTTAATACTGTACTTTTGATCACTAAAAACCTGCGTAAGACTTCGCTTTAGTAACATTTTGAATATAAATATATATATATATACACTAACTTTTCTCCATTCAATTCAATTCAATTCTGGCATTCAATTTTTGTGTCAGCTCTTCCCAAAGTTAATTCATTTGTTGCTTTCCTTTAGAATTGTTAGGAATCACATTTTTTGCCAAATCCTTATGCTGATCCATAAACTTCGCCATGATTTTCTTTGGAACAGCATTTATTTTATTGATCGGCCTACACAATTTATATTTGATAAATGAAAGGATAATATTCTATGATTACGTACATATCGGAAAAATCGGTGCTTTTATTTTTATTACAATTAAAACGCTATGGCTCAACATTTCTTGGCATTAGTTGAGACATATTGGTTGGTAACCCTCCAGTTCTTTTTTTAACATTTCAAAAAAGTTTGTTTCGTAATTTTTTTTTCATAATACTCTTTTTATTCTGCGGTATCAGAAAAGAAAAGCATCGAAAATAATTATTTATATCTTTCCAGTATTTTGAAATTTCCCTCGTTAATAAGATGAAATATGTGCATTTCATAACGATGTTTTGATTTATTTTCCCTTTAGAATTTTATCTAAATTTACCAAATGAGCTTTCATTCGGCCTTGACAAAAATCATTTACGCTGCTAGAGTTAGAGCTGCAAACCTAAAGACAAACTTAACGTCGAGTTTATTAGACGTAGACATCCATAAACCGGCCTCTTCTTGGTTCTTTTACTATCATAAACTAAAAGTGCATTACAAAAATTAAATTAATTAAAAAACGTTTGAGAAATATTAAGACAAGAATTAAGGGGTTATTACGTTAATAATAAAAAATACATATATGTGAATTAAAAAGAATTTATTTGCATCATTGTTTGGCTTATTTGTTTTCTTCTTCTTCCTTCTTTTGTCATTCACACACCAATGATACCCCAAACAAAGCGTTGTTTTTCTCTCAACTACAAAAAGCATACGAATTGACAGCACAGTCGATTCATATAAAAACGACACTGTCGAAAGTGATGCTTGGGTTGCATGCGTATTTGTGCAGTGCTCGTGATCAAATGGCTAAGCATTTTTATTAAAACGAAGCATAGGGCAACCACATAAAGGGGAAATTTTTAAAAATTAAGACAAAATTCAAAAGAAAAGTGTAGGAAATTTAATTTTGTCCAATAAGAGTAAAATTGATATTAGAGAGCCTTTTTGTCAGTGAAATACCTAATTAGAGAGAAAATCACAAAAACTCTGATAAGGAAACACAATCATTAATTTTATGACGGTTGTAAAATACCGCCCGCATTGATATATAGGGCACGGTATTAAAAAGAGATCGGATCAGCGTACTTTGCCAACACTCTCTATACAACGTCTTATTTTCGAAAGTCTTTATACAAATAACTATATTAAGCGAATTGCTGTAGAGTACTTAATCGTGGGCTATAGACCATTACAATGCTTTTACTTGGTTTTCTTTATGGTTTTTGATGAATTTATTTAATAATTGTATTTTTAAATAGCTAGACTTTATTTTTATTTACTTTATTCCATTTTTTGCTACAATTGTTAACGTAATTTTTTAGCTTTAATTTGATTTATTAAGCTGCAGAGGGCCCTTAATACGTCTAAGTTGCCGAATACGAAGTGAGTTAAAATTGAACGACGAGATGGCACAAAGTCCGAAGAAAAAAACCAAATAAACGTAACACTCTTCTCAAAGAGGCTAGTTTTAATTTGATAAAATGGTTAGTTCTAAAAAGTTATAGGTACACTTTATAATCGCTTTTTACTCCCGATGATTTAAATATGAAAATCTATAATTTAAATTGGTAACACCTGTTCTTTTTACAGATGCCACATTATCAAAATTATTCCTTTTTCATTAAAATACACATTTAAGAAGTTAGATACATGCGTTTTTTTGCATATTGGCCTCCACAAAATCAAGCGTGATTGCATTATCGATTAACTAAGCTGCAAGTGGTATACACAAAGAGAGACCGTGCTGCCATATTATTTGATAAAAAAAAAAATAAATAAAAATAAACAAAAAAAAAAGCAAAGGGGGAGCCCATGGAAGTGGATATTCATGCGCAGAGCTATTAGATGATTGTGACCGAAAATCTTGATCGTTCAAGATCTCATAAACATTATTTGGTTAAAACGTCTTTTAAGTCTCATATTTTTTAGCTTGTAGTCAAATTTTTGCTTGTGTCCGTATGCTACTGTGTTGTATCCAAAGCCGCGTTATACGACACGTTTTTGTTTATTTACTTAAACTAAGATAAAATAACTTGTACTCGGATATAGTAGATGGGAAATTTTGTATCGCTTTGTATCAAGACCTTGTTTGACTAGTACCGTGGTATAGGAAGCGCGCCCACATATTGTTATTCACACATCGATGAAAGTTTAAATACAACGTTGTTTTCATCTCACTTGAAAAATTTGCCGATAGCATGAAACAAGAAAATAAAACCAAAAAAATCGGTTGGTTCCGTTTTTATCGATTTTCTACGAGTGAGTGAGGATGCATGCGCACAAAGGCATGGCGGCCATAAATTAGTAAAGAATATTTATTTATACAATCATTGTTTTCGCATCGGCGTCGTGTAAGCTAAAAGGAACGAAGACAAAATTTAAAAGGATGTAATCGTTGGGCTTTCATCTAAATTACAGAATAAATTGCAAAATGCGTTGCTGAGCATGAAATGTTTACAATACCAGAGCAAACGAAGATAGCACAGTCCAGGACATCTTTAGCAATTTCTGAAAAGTCTACGTTTTAAACGTGAAATGAAGTAAATGAAGCAAATTTTATTAAGTCAAGGCGAACTATTTGCTCATATAAAACCATCTTATGCGAGAAACATATTTTTTTTTTTTAATAAAATTGAAGCCAAAAAGACAATACAATAAGTGAGTGCGAGAAAGTTCTATTGGAATTTAAAAACAAAGAATTATTAATTAGGAATATAAAGGAATATTATAACTGCTCATATAGTCAAGGAAATTTAAATTGGAGTGGTCGAGAAGCAGCCGCCGCTAATAGTCTAGAGATGGAAAACGCAGCCAATCAAATGGACTTTACACTCGTTCTGCTGAACGACCATATCTTAGAGAGTTCGAAACCGGAACTATAATCAATTACCAAAGAAGATTAAGAGAAGTTTAAGATGTCTAAGATTTGTTATTCCTTTTTGGAATAACCTCTTTGGTAATTGACCAGGTTTCAAACTTGAAATAACTTCTTTGGTAACTGATTCTAGTTCCGGTTTCAAACTCTCTAAGATTTGTTCTTTCAGTAGAACGAGAGTGAAGTCCATTTGATTGGCTATGTTTTTCAACTCCAGATTATTAGCGGAGGCTGCTTCTCGGCGACTTCGATTTAAATTTCCTTGGCTATATAAGCAGTTATTATATTCCTTTATATTCCTAATGAATAATTCGTTGTTTTTAATTTCCAATAGAACTTTCTCGCACTCACTTATTGTATTGTCTTTTTGGTTTCAATTTTAATAAAAAAAAAATAAATAAAAATATGGAAAGAATAACAAACGTTACATACGCCATAACGCTACTTAACTCTTCAAATTATTAAGACCATTATTACATTTTTGTAGAATATTTATTAATTATGTTATAAATATTTCGCTTTTAAAGTACATTAATATATATATTTTTAATATATTTAGTTTTAGCGTCCTATTCTTACTTATGTAATTTACGACATAATTTTGCGAATATTCTTTTATTTACATTTCCTTATATATTTTCAAACACATAATATACAAAAAAGGATTGCAGTAGAATACGTTTAGAGATAATGTACAATATTTGCATGATCATTATAATGACCTGTTCCCATTGCCTCATGTAAAGCCTCAATAAGACTTTGGCGCATACTTCATATGTGGCAAGAAGGCTTGTAAAGTGGGAAAAAAACATTTATTTCACCTGCAGTCTGTTTTTTCAAAGAATGGGTTGGCTTAATTCCTACGTTATTCACCAGCGCAGATATTAAAACAATTTTATCTTTGATTCGAGCGGCTAACTTTAAAACAGCGATACGGCCAGTAACGTCACAGCTGTAATGAATTCAAAACTGGAAACAAATTTGAATAAAATTATGTAAAACATTAGTTGACATACGTATAGCCGTAAACAGATACCGCGTTTTTCACACGTTTCTTAACCGCTTTCTTAACCGTTCCACCATCATTTTTCCCATAGATATCGACACCTATTGCCAAAGGCAATGACAAAAAAGAAGACAAATCTGTGCCATTAAATTCAAAAAGTAATGAGTTATTGCTCTTGCTGTCAGCGTAAGACCGCAAATTTTCTAGTTTCTTCGATTTGCAAATAAGTCCAGAATAAATTGTTTAAAGAAAATAGCGGTGAAAAGCCAAGATGCGCATGTAAACATTCAAAGAGTAAACCAATACATCCCGAATCGAAAGTCGCATATTGAACAGAATCGAGAAATGAAGATACCCTATCGAAAAGTGAACAACAATCGAAGATGCCTCACATGAAGCGATTCAGTTTCTATATAAATTTTCAAAGTGGGCAGACAATGAAGTCCTCATTGACTTTTTCCTAAATTCGTCTGCACGCATGCTATGAAACAGAAAAAATATTGTTGATCCCTTGATCCCAATTTCAATTATTTTTTGCCTAACGCTCTTGGAGTATTATTGGATTAAGCTAATGAGTCGAAGCAATGAATCCAACAAATCTTTGGTTTCTTAAGAAAGATTAGGGTTGAACTAGAAACCGATGAGTTAGTACCTTAGGAGAACTGATTTACTATTATTCGAAATTGAGCTAACAAATTTATAGACTGACATTGCAAACTATTTTTAAATCGGGGGGAATTGCTAGGCAAATGGTATTTCTAATGGATTTTTATTTATTTATCAATAATGATCATTAAATCAATGATCAAATCAATGATCATTAAATAAACAATTACAGTTATTCAACAGTTACAATTACATTGCATTATTAATTACGATTACGATTACGATTACGATTAAAATTAATTTATCGTACCAATACGCCTATAAGTTCTCTTTCGGCGCAAATAAAAATAAAAAATATTAGGATAGGGTAACTCGAACAATTATTCAGTGTCGAAGAAATCATACGTAATTACTTAATTACTCGTTACCCTAAGGATTATAAAACTTCCTTATTGCTACTGTGAACCTATACACACTAAAGAGGTCGAAACTCGAAAATGAAACTTAATTAACATCATACATAATTAGTGTCCTAAATTCTATCATCGAAATCGTATAACTATTAATTGTAATAATTACTTTTGGGTCCACCGACCTCCTTGCTTAAAGAAATTCAGAAGTTGTGTTCTGAAATTTGGCTATTTTTTTCAATGTCACTTGAAATTAAAACCATACTTAGCACCACCGCAATGATCACACACACAGATTAAAGATTGGAACTGCTTGCGGCTACTTGATTTGCTGGGGTTTTTTGCAGTTCGCGTTGAAAACTTCTTATGTCTGTGATGGGAAAATAATCGGCATAACGTATTGTTGTAGCAGTTTGTGCTCCATCCTTATGCCTTTCTATAGCAATGTACTTAGCAAAAGTAGCTATAAGAGTACCGGCTTCATCAGAGGTTTCATGCAATACGTCTCTTGCACTAAAAGAAGCATAATTATGGCATTGTGTGATCCGAGAGAAACGCACAACCGAAGCTTTGTCAGAGAATCCCGGAATAAATTTTATCAAACAACGTATATTGTTTTTAAACATTTTTATGATTATTTTTAATGGAAAATAAAATTTTATATAACAATTCGAATACTTTTAAAATACTCGTGGTCTTCCACTAATTGCAAATACGTATATCAGCTGGCTATGTAGCAGATGATTTAACGCCATTCAACTAAACTAAAACAGGTGATAGCACGCAAGCGATTCTTAATAAACACAGAGGGCGCTTTTACAGTATCGAACGTGCTGCTTTCCATTAAATAACATGAGGAACGTGCCGCTTTCTGTTAAATAACATCAGGAATGTGCCGCTTTCCGTTAAATAACAGATTACAGAATATAAAAGTGATGTCAAGTTTCACTTGTCTGTAATAAACACAGCAACAATTCAAATGGTGGGTTAATGTATTCGCCAAGATTTAACTTGAAAGCTACGCATGGTTATGTCTGAAATAGTAAGAGCTTATTATTATTTTTGACATTATTTTTGACAAAAAGTTACAACAGTGTAGCTTAAAATGTATTTATTTATTCATACTGACACCGCGAGACAAGATAGTGATGTTAGATCATACAATCGATTTGCAGCATTGCCATGTGCGAGCTAATTGAATTATTTGAAATCTTGAGGGCCTCTACCATACCATAGGCCGGTGATCAACTATGCCTGATCTGCGTAAATAGAAGAAGAAAAATACAAAATAGATGTGGAAATAAAAGGACTTGACTTAACTATGAAGAAAATATACTATAAAATTATCAATAACAAGTAAAAACCTTAGTGAGTCACGACCCACTAGTAAATGCCTTACAGCAGCCTACAATTATTCATATAGTGGCTTTTCAAAGTAACGCATTATACTGTTAGCGGCCGAGAAAGTGATCTGTGCCGAACCATTTTTAACGGCGTTCGGCATTGGACCAAACACCTTCCGTCTACATAAGAAATCAAGCTGGACAGACAAGTTTAAATTGAAGCAGGAAATGATTCTGAACCGATGGATATAATAAAAGATGGGTCTGTCTCAAGTCCTTCTCCGCGCAAACTTAACATATGATTGTATCACAAATGGTGTACCATATAAAAAATGATAGAATTATATGAATTTTGTTAAATTTCTTTTCAATTTTTTCTCCAATGTTTTTTTAGTTGTCATTAGAGTTTGCTTCACAAAGTCCTTCCGAGTTGTTTTTGTTGTATTTTCACTATCATGTACGGCGAATTTTTTCTTGAACACAAACATCTATCATGCATGGTCTTTACGAGGGGTGAGCAACCTTTTTTATTATTGGGCCAAAAAAAAGATCTAACGTTCACATCATATTTTACATTTGACAGCTGCACAGCAGAGCCTGTAGTGGAGACAGACACAACACTTGCATCATTAGGGTGATTCCTCATGCCAGATCTATACGCACTGATCTTTCAATTATTTCCGTCAAAAGTCAAAAATAATTTCATTGTGTTTTCCCTTTTTTTTTTTTATTTATTTGTCGAATCTGAAGTACCGTAGGGTTTACTTTGGTCACCGCGTTACACGAATTGGACGAATTCCCTGACTAGTTGGACACATTAAGAAGAACAAAAAAAAAAAATGTCTGAGTGGTTGCTCCATATTAAAGAAAAATATTGGAAACGGTAAACTCACACCTGGATAAAATTATCAGTAAGATGGTTTCCGGAAAATTATCGTTCTTTTAAGGATAACTAGTACACGGTTATTGCTCTACATAATTAAATTAAAGGCTTTTACAAACAGAAACGTGACAAGGCACACACAAGGACACGTATCACCTCGTAACTTGTACGAAAGCAAACAGTTTTTTGTCTTTAAATCGCGTTCATTAAATGGGTAAAAAGACATTGAAAGTCCAGAAGAAATACAAATATAAAAAGGATCCAAAATTTATACGGCATGCAACAAAAGGATAATTCCTTTGAATTAGCAGCATATTGCACTTGTTTCACTTTGCCTATTTTTTTCTTTTGGATCTTCACCAAGTTTGTTCAAAAAATTTTCAAAATCTCCAAAGACTAAGGTCGGTTTATGACAATCGAGGTCGCATTCGATTCGACTATGTTTTTGGACCGGGTTGCTTTGTGAGCTCACATGAGTCGACTGCTGTCGCGTAGAAAGAAGTTATTTGGTTGAGACAAAAACAGCGTTGTACTTGTAATATCATTGATGTGTGGTGGAAAGACGCAAATAAATGCAAAGAAGAGAAAGAAAGTAAATAATTAAATAAACAAAAAAATCATCGAAATAAATTATTTCCAATATACGTATTTAACAATTAAACTGCCACGACTGCACTCTTCTTAGCACGACTTGAAATATATTTTTTTAGTAACGCTCCAGTAACTCTCTTTCAATAAATCCTAAACGTTGTTTTCTTCTTCTTTTCTTTTTCTATTTATTCAATTCTTTTTTGTATTATGGCACCAGAAAAAAATCGATGTTTTAATCGGTTTTTTAATTGCCATATTTGCTGCAGTCCTGTCCTATTCAATTGAATCTCCCACTCCTTCTGACGTCGAATTTATTCCTATTTGGACAAAATTTGCCAAACTTGTTCCTATATCCCTCCAAATGCTGATATATCTATTTATAAGAAACATGCTGCTCTCATTGGTGACGTGGCCGAAAAGTCTAAATCTGCTGATATAGTCATAGTGTTGGGCGACTTGAATTTGCCACAAGTCACTTGATGTTATAGCGATAATTCTGGGACAATAGGCCCCACTTCAACATCTGATAGAGCTATTGTTGTGTTTTTCAATGAATTATTTGATCGTAATTTGCTTCACTACAACCGTACTCCTAATCGTAATGGCAGGCTAGATTTAGATCTTTGCTTTGCCAACTTCCCGGATATGGTTGTAAAGCGCTGTCGACCTTTTAGTTTACCTGAGGATCCGTATCATCCATGATGGTCCCTTGAACTACTCTAACTCCAATAAATTTTATCATTTTGACAAAACTAATATTCGACTGCTTGAACCTCACCATTCACACGTTATGCTTGATTTCTCTGCTGGAAATATTTACGCGACTTTGGAATAATCTATCAACAGCGGTCTTTCCACTTCGCTTTTTTCATCCCTCTCTACCCATAATCCCCCTTCACGCATAGGTGACATCCCCTGAGTACCTGGTGATATAAACTATTTTTACCACAATTTTCATAAGAATTTCAAGGGAAACAATAGTTTCACCTCTCAACTGCGACAAATAAAGGGAAAGGAACTTAGAAAGTAGCGATTGTGATGAATTTGAGATGATAACAAATGATTTATTTAAAGACTTTTCTAGAAGATTAGAAGATTTTCGAAAGCTTTTAAGGATTTCCCATGAGTGCCATGAGCTGCCATTTGCTTTTAAGAACGAATGCATCAGCCAGTATTCCACTGCAACTGACACATTTCCAGTCAAATTTATTATTAAAAAATCAATTTGCTGAAAAAAAAAGAATTGCCGGAATTTTATGCTTCTTCAAATCTAGATGGACTGCCCACAAAAATATGGGAACAACTTGTCTTTGCGAAAATTCGACAATTGCGGAAAATCGTATTGGGAATAAGAGATGAAAATTGAGGAGGAGTTGTTCGAAGAGGTACTAGCGAAGTACATCCTGATTATGACGTAACTGTACGCGCGGACCATTCCCAATTTAATCCATGACCTTGAAATTCGAGAAATAACACATTACTTAGAAAGTTTCCCGCCTGAGACGTATTTGGCAACATTGTTGACTGATCCGTACGATTTCTGGATAGTATCCAAATTTCATGGCAACAAGTTAAAGTTGTTTTAGTGACGGTACTCTGGTTTCATTTGGAGCAAAGGAAAATCTGAATTTTATTTGCTGATTGATTACCCATTGCTTTTTGATGAGAAGCTATATCGCTCTTATGCAGTATTTGTATGAAAGGTGTTGTGGTCATTCTTCTCTGTCGAAAAGGTATACTTGTGGGTTACCTTGTTGATTGTAAACAAAGTCGAATGGGCGCCTATGATGGTGAGCGATCTGATCTTCCAAAGTTGACATTTGTTCCAGAAAACATAAAGGAAGTGCACAAAATCGTTCTGGAAATCTTAAAAATGAAGTTGCGCGGGATAGCTGACATCCTAAAGATATCAAAAGGCAGCCCGTGCACTATCTTGCATGGACATTTGCCCATGATAAAGGTCTGTTCGAAGGGGGCCGCTTGGCGCTGCTCAAGCCAAGTAACTTGAAATTTTGACAGAAATCGTGCGAATCGGTCAACAATGTGCTCGTATTTGTGTCAGACCGGAAACTTATTGAATGATGTGATATATTTGTTTATTTTCAGCTACGCAGCTTACTTGCTGTAATGCTGGCAAGTTGCTTGCTAAAAAACAAGGATTTTCTCACCCATTTTTCGCGCAAGCAAAACCAAATCATTTCAACTTGTGATATAGGGTACATTTGATTTGTGCGGATGCATGTAAACCTCGAGAGGGGCCTTAGGTCCACCTCTTATTATACCGTCCTTAATTTGTCTGTCCGTGTGTCCATGTAAATTTATTGTCGATCCACAGGTCACAATTTTTGAGATATTTTGATGGAATTTGATTCAAGCCACTCTCCGTACAGCGCCTTATTTTCAAAAGCCGTAATTGAAATTTTCAAAATTTCCTGATAAAAGTCGTTGGGTTTTAGTATTTCGATATTTCAAATAATTTGGCTCGGCAAGGGCAAGTTCTTAAACCCCTTCCATATAACCCTTCCTCAGAAAATGGAATCTTTATATGGTAGAAAAGTTATAATTTTCAATATTTTGTGGTGAAAATTAGTTCCTAACAGTAAATTGATAAAGAAACCGTACAACCATACCGAACTTGTGCCACATAAGTCTATTCCTTTGGTTTCCACCGCGCAGGAGGATTCAAAGCTCGATCTTTAACGTCTTAAGAAGCAAATTTGAATCACATGGGTCTATTTCTTCGACCCCAGTCCATCTAAGATTTCTAATGAATAGTAAGCCTTTCAGAAAAAGGTTTACTTTTTCATATTTGATGATGTAAATTCGTCCATAGTAGCTATTTAGCAACAATATTAAGTGTGGGGAGTTTGGCTAATTTGGGTCTGTTTGTTAGACCCTAACATATATATATATATATATATATATATATATATATATATATATATATATATATATATATATATATATATATATATATATATATATATATAAGGGTTATCATGCTAAGCAAGAGATTGAATATAGAGAAAAAAGAATTTCTAATAAAATTTTTGTGAAGTGAATTAAGTTTTAGATTTAAAATTTCGATTACGTCGTATAATGTTTTCGGGATCCTCCCATATGTGGCCTTTGCATAAAAATCATGTGTAATATTGGATCTATTATTATTATTCAAATGAGCGAATAACTATACTAAGCGAAATGATGTAGGGTATCTAATGGGCGGCCTTACCCGACTAACTTGTTTCGTTATCTGATTGCTACAAATGATATCACAATATTAATATAACGTTTTGTGTACTTTCGGAATATTATATATAATGTATACATATATAGGTATGTACCTCAACATTTATAAAATTCACGGCACTAGTTTCATATAAACGGTAGGAAGAGTTTTTAGTTTCAAGTAGTAAAAGTTTTTTGAGAATTATCTCGATTCCTGAGAGACTAGAACGCAGTGTTGGATCTGCATGCTCTCTGTGCTCATAACGAGAAAATAAACGAAGAACTTTATTATTTTTAAATTTAATGTTGAGAAAAGTGGGTGTGTATGCAAGCGTATGCTTTAACTTTCTTCTGCCAGCGAGTATGTGTGTGCATTATTTGGAAACCGCATTCAGTTGCACAAAAAAAAAAAAAATAAAAAAATAAACCAAATGACAATTTACTTAAGCCAACCTGTACAACAAATGTAATTTTATGCTGTTGTTGTTTTCGTTGTCAAAATTCAAACTTAAAACTTTTTAATCATGATGTTATATGAAGAAAAGACAGTAAGTAATAAGAAGGCTACGCTACTGCTGCACTCTATACACCGTAGACGTACGCAGTAGTACGATAATATATACACATATGACGGATAGATTTGCAAAATTCGGATGGCTACCGCTTTTCTTTTCTCATTTTCTTCTCCTCTAAATATTGTAATTCTATTCACGGAAGGTAAATACATTTATGTATTAGTATGTTTATCGTTATCCATGTATTGTGTACAGCGAGCGAGCATTGTCTATGTCCTAAACAGGCTATGCGCGTTTGCTTGTCTCCTTTAACAGACATTCAAAAAGTGAATGAGTTTTGAATATGTGCTCGTGTGTGCGTGTGTGTGTGCGTGTGTGTGTGTGTGTGTGTGTGTGTGTATATGCTATGAGGAGAATGTGTTAAGTGTATTAGCCAAAACTGGTGTTCTTATATGCATTGCAAATATTCGAGTAACGTGCTTGTGTATACATCGCTGTATTCATAAATGAATATGAAAGTGTGCGTGTTGATTGTACGGTTGAATGTACTTTCGGCTGTTGAAATAAATGATATGTTTATTAAAATACCTAACTCTTACGAAAACTTTCTTATGCAAAAGTTTTGCAAAGAAGTTTTCCAAATAAATAATCTAAACAAGATGATGTGTTGATAATAAGAGAATGATAACGATGTTGACGATGACGATGACGATGACGATGACGATGATGATTACGATGATGATAATAATAATGATGTCATTGATTAGGATGACGACTTATTATGATGCTAATGAGTTCGTAATCATTTATGACACTTGAAGTAGCTATGAAATGCACATAACTGAATTTCGTATATTTATTTTCATGCATTTATTTATTATGTTCATGTTACTTCTGCCGGGAAAGCAGAAAATGAACTCATATTACGTTCGGTTTGCACAGAATTTATTGAACGCTCTCGCTCTCTACGACGTATAACTGTTAGTTAGTGTGAATTTCAATTCATTCCAAAAGTCGATTAGATGTCTGTCCTGTACAGGGTATATTAAGTTTGTGCAAACGTTTGTAACACGCAGAAGGACATGACATAGAGTAACTTCTACTATACCGATCGATTCAGAATGATTTTCTGGAGCAATGTAAGCGTGTCTGTCCGTCTGTCCATGAATTCTTGTATTCAAACGACAGTTCGAAATTTCGAGATATTTTGATGAAACACTGTACACTGATCTGTTTTGGCCCAAGGACCAACGCTACTGAAAACGGTTCAGATCGAATTACTTTTTCGCCTACTCCTCAAAAATAGTGTGATTTCCGGATTTTCGCGACAAAAATAGCTTAGTAATAGTTCAAAGGCATTATAAATTGGTGTGGAAGTTTGGCGCGGCTGGGGAAATTTTTTTCAAACCTGTTGTCTTATATCCGTACCCATGGCAATTGAACGTTGATGTGGTGATGTGGCTGCTTCTTGATAAAAATTCGTTCATAATAATAATTTGATATAAAAAAATTAAATTTACTAAATTTTGGACCACACAGATCTATTTTTGGGCCGCACTATACATATGAGCTCCCATGGAATCAATGGTGTAGAGTATCAAAGGGTCGCCCTTGCTCGACTATAAAATTTGCATTTGTTTTATTTTTAATTTTTGGATAATCATAAGTCAAGGTTCAGTCGATCGAAAGCGATAAGAAATAATTCTTCTGAGAGGCCGATCGTGTTTCCAATTAGCCTAAGAATGACTAAATCGTGTTACTTGATTTGTTTGAATTATTCTAACATTAAATATTAAAAAATGTTATGTATTTTTACCCTATATTTATACGTTTTGGGTCATAAGTCTTTGAAATTCGAGAGCTTATATGTGATGATTGGATCACAAATACTTTTATCTCCGGCGAATAAAAAAAAAAAAAAAAAGAAAAAAGAAATTAATGAAATGAACGGTTTGTCATAGAAAAGTCAGAAAAGAAAGAAATCTTGTAAAGAAAACCAATAGGTTTACAATCTCGCGCTTTAGATCTTATGAAATGTAAGGTACGAAAGCTTTACTCACCTTTTGGTTTGGGACGATATCATTGCCATCCTGCACAACTTATGATACAAGGACATACTTAGCGTATGTGAATGCGTATAACACCTAGAAGGGCATCTTTTATTATACCGATTTAACTTTGTCTGTCCGTCTCATCATTTGATTTCTTATTTTCTGTCTACAGGTCGGAATTTTTGAGATATTTTCATGTAATTTAGCGCACTGACATGTTTTGGCCCAAGAAATGGTTCGGAGCGGAACCCTTTGTGCATATTTCAAACATGAGAGAGAAAGAGGAAGAGAAAGAAAGAAAGAAAGAAAGAAAGAAAGAGAGAGAGTGTGTATGTGAGAGAGATAGAGATAGAGAGAGAGAGAGAGAGAGAGAGAGAGAGAGAGAGAGAGAGAGAGAGAGAGAGAGAGAGAGAGAGAGATAGAAAAGGAGAGAGAGCAAGAGAGAGAAAGAGAGAATTCAATAAAATAGAAAAGTCACGCTGATAATGTAGTATCGTCGTTCTCATCAAACACTTCAAATAATAAAATCTTGAAAAATAACGAATGCATAAACCAAAGAGTAAAAGTTTTCGTCTGTCTTTCGCAATGCATCAACCGAAATTCCATCCAATTTCGCTTACTTTGTTGCTTCATAAGCTTATGTCAACGGTTCGACCTAATTCGAACAGTTTTTAAGATTTACTTCTTTTCGTTGTGATTCTTCCGTTTTATTTCATAAGAGCCTAAGTAGTAGATGAGTTCTTATTTCGATCCCGCAATATATTTTTTTTTTTTTGCGGACGATTCTGCGCCCTATCTGTCGGAAGTGTTTATGTCGACTCTTATTTTTTCCTAAATTGGCGTTAGGGCGCAGTTAATGCTCGAGGAGAAGTGTCGCTGAGTCACAAGATACGACGACATGAGTGCCGATAAATATTAAAATATTCGATCCAAATTAAATGCAATTCATACCTTTTTTTGCTATTTTATAGGATCCAATATATTATGCAATATATGCAATGTAAAGCTGAATATTATTCATATTGATTTCAATTTCGCAACTTTACAACGTCACAAGAGTAAAAAAAAAAAAAAATGTAATGAAAATGAGATAATGATGCGAAAATACGTTACGATTAACATGAATCTTTCTGCGAAACGTGACAATAATATAAATCAACAGATTGGTGTGTTTTGGTTTTTGCAGACACCGTTTGCTAAGGTATAAAATTTAATAGAGAAACGCTAAGACATTTATGCTTTGCGTTAGTTGCGAACTGGTAATGTAAACGACATCTGGTATTTAAGTTAATATTTTTTATTTTCTTCTCCACTAAGTTGAATGTATTTCCTATGGATAATAGTCTATATATATATATATATATATATATATATATATATATATATATATATATATATATATATATATATATATATATATATATATATATATATATATATATATATATATATATATAGGGCATGTATATGCTTATGATGCCGTAATAATACCATGAACGAACAGTAAATACTAAATGGATTTCACGTTAAGTGAAGCCATGTCTTGCATACCTGACCATATTGAAGTTTAAAGACGACAACGATTGTTAAGAGAACAATAGGAAAAGCAGTAGGGCACATACACACACACACACACACACACACACACACACTCACACATATGCACGTTAATGTATACGTATTTATGTTTTTATATTCCGTGCACAGTACACAGAACGTCCGTATGGCTAAATAAACAAAAGAATATTTAGGGCATACCTTGAGGGTATAAGTTGTTTATTCATCAAAATGGAAATGAATATATCGGAGAGCATTTAGGTATATATATCGCCATTATATTGGTTCAAATGACTATTAAAACTCCGGTGGCTATTAAAGATTGATGTTAACAATTTCAATACTTTTTTTTTTGTTTTAATTAATTCCCATGCAAACGATATTTGTGGCAAAAACAAAAAAAAGAAAGAAAGAAAAAAGCTTTCATATTTTGATTAACTAAAGTAACAATATTTTGACATTTCGTAGCAGGCCAAGGGATTGAAATTTATAACAAATCGATACGCTTCGTATGTTCTCAGCGCTAAGCTAACGTGTTTCTGAGCAGGTTAGACTTGTGCTAAGCAAAAGAAAATTTATTAATAGACATATTTTGCATTACGGCTGACTATTTTACACTATTCTTATCCAAAACTCCGTTTGATATTTTCATTAAATAAACAAAAGTAGGGAGTTAGGTATTCAAACTGCCGTAAACCTTAAGTACCTATCGTTGTAAGCAAATAAGTGCAAGCTCTACAATTTTTGTTCTTTTATCAATGAAGGATGAGGGGTACATTCACTCTATCAAAACGTTTGTCACGGCCAGGAGCAAACTTCAGACACCCTATAATGTATGCATTCCGTGGTCGGAAGTGCTCGCACGCAGGTCGCTATTGAAAATGGGCAAAACCGGTCAAAGGACACGCCTACAGTACCCCGTAAACTGAGTATAACTCCGCTGTGCAAAAGGAATAAAAAGTAGTTTTTTTGCTTTTTACTCATAAGCTACAGCATATAAATCTATAAAAATTTGACGTATATTATATGGGCGAAGCTGTAATACCTGCACAAAAATGGAAAAAATTGATTACGCGCACTCAATATTGTAGTGTATCAGAGGAAAAAACCTTTATAAGGCGCAAAAGAGCGAGCTTCCCCTATAAAGTACATAAATACTATGCCAGCTTCAAATTCTGAATGCACCTAAACAGTTCTGCCTGTTCGTCTGTTTATCTGCCCGCCTACTCAACGATGTAGCATCTGTGGTAAACATTGTCCGATTTGCAAAAGTGTAGATATCACCTACAATTTTGCAAAAGAAGTTGACGATGACCCAAACCCGTCAACGGACATGCCTACAACGCCTACATGCGTGTGCAACAAAAATTTTGAATATCGTTGTTTTCCGTATTGTTTGCTTGTTATTCATATGGTGCAACACGTACAACATTTGGCCGCATGAGTAGTTCAGTAGGTAAGAATAGCGACTACCAAATCTGTGTTCGCGAGTTTAAATTTCGTATATTTATATGCGTTTACATATATATATGAGTAAACAGTATATCACTTACCTCTAACAATGTTGTTTTATGGATTAAGGCTCACTTTCCTCCCTTTTTTTTGCGATATTTATTTAAAGGCTTAGAAAACTTTTCGATCAAAAAATTCATGAAATACTATACACCAATGGATGCCCAATAATTTCTACATTGTAGTGATAACAAGTACGTGAAAACTTAATGTTTATTTGAAATGTAAATTCGCCCATTGCGAGTGCGAAAACCTCTGTACGAACAGACAGACGAGCAACTAAATCAACTTTAAATTATCGTAAAGAAGTAATCTAAGGAAATCGGAACAAAATTCATGTACTTTGACTTCATGTTGATAACAGTTATAACAATTAAATTTCATATGAAAAAAATGGCTTCAATTGCAATCAGATTTTTGAGAACTACTTTTATTTGTACAAAATATACACTAACGGAAAGGTTTCAGATCTCTCTCACCAAGTTAAAATCTTTTCACTTTTTCTTACATTTCGCTTTTTTTCTCTTTCATTTGAACAAAAAGTATTACACAACAACGGAAGGTATATTTAAAACCGAAACCTTTTACGTTTTCGAGGTCATTTTTTCTTACACTGTTTTCTAAGTTTACTTGTACTTTTTACCTCAATCTTCTAGTAAATTATATTTTCGTATTTGCCAGCTAATCATTGCGGGACAAAAAACTTGCACGACTACGAGAGCCTTTCACGATTACTGAAATACCCGAACTCGAACACCGAAAATACGCTGATTGTCTGATTTACGCATTCATTTCCAAGAACTGTAAAAAGAATTCATACACCAGTTATCTTATTAAAGCTTTGTCTACATATTTACTAAAATTCTATCCAATTTTATATTTTTAATATTTTTAGTTTTTAATGAATTTTTAACACTTTCTCTTATATTTCACTGTCTAATAATTTTGTTACAGTTTTCTTTTATTTTATTGCTCTATTACTACAAATATATGTCGCTTAGAAATATTACACACCTGTCGCATCCCCTTTTACAATAAGAACTATTCACTCCTTGATTCGTAATTTACTGCCTCGTTTCTTAAATTTTGTGTAATGTTAGTTTTAATGAGTAAAAGAGAATTTGCATAAATCTCAATTTTAACATTTATCAAGCAATCTATTGAAGTAAGAAAAAGATTTGAGTGAGATCGTCACTTAAAAGAGAGTATTGTTTTTGCAATGAGAAGAAAAGACCACTGATTAGAAAAACCAATTAGAAAATCAATTAGAACTGCTTTGTATACGCAAAGTGTGTTACTGACCGTAAATTGACTCCTTCTTGACAAGAGCTATAATAATGAAATTTTTATACGTGCAAAGATTACACCAATGTTTGTCGGTTTTTGTTGCTATTGATTTTCGGAGTCTCCCAAAAACTTTTTGGAGCCGAAGGGAAACCAACAGAAGCTGGTGGGTATTGAAAGGTTCGAGGGGCACATAGGATCCCCGTTCGGTAAGGGCAAGTAAATGCAATTTCTTTTGGTCGTAACCGTCCTAGGAGTGTCCGTGAGCAAAAATGTACAACCCCTCCCACATTTCACGAGCTAGCTAGCTCAGCTATGGTATGTGTGCATGACTCATAGGCCTCCGTTCCTCTTATTGTGGCACTACAAGGTTGCTTTAAAATTTATTTAGATAACAGTTTTAGACACAAGAGGACATAGACAGCCTTACATTGGTTAAATAAAATCGATGTAATGATGTGATTACATAAAACTAAGTCTGATAGTCCAATACTCCCCCCTTTGCTTTATATCATCGAAAATTTTTTTATAAAAACGACCATATTACTCCAATACCCCCCCTTTGCTATTATTTTTATAAAAACGGCCATATTACTCCAATACCCCCCCTTTGCTTTATATCATCGAAAATTTTTTTATAAAAACGACCATATTAATCCAATACTCCCCCCGAAAAATTCGTTTTTTTCGATTTTTGACGAAATTTTTGAAAAAATTTGAAAAAGTCAAAAAATTCGTTTTTTTCGATTTTTGACGAAATATTTGAAAAAAATTGAAAAATTCATTTTTTTCCACTTTTGACGAAATTTTTCAAAAAAATTGGAAAAATTCGTTTTTTTCGATTTTTGACGAAATTTTTCAAAAAAATTGAAAAATCCGAAAAATCCGTTTTTTTCGATTTTTGACGAAATTTTTGAAAAAAATTGAAAAATTCGCTTTTTTCGACTTTTGACGAAATTTTTGAAAAAAATTGGAAAATCCGTTTTTTTCGATTTTTGACGAAATTTTTGAAAAAATTTTAAAAATTGGAAAAATTCGTTTATTTCGATTTTTGACGAAATTTTTGAAAAAATTTGAAAAATCCGAAAAATTCGTTTTTTTCGATTTTTGACGAAATTTTTGAAAAAAATTGAAAAATTCGTTTTTTTCGATTTTTGACGAAATTTTTGAAAAAATTTTAAAAATTGGAAAAATTCGTTTATTTCGATTTTTGACGAAATTTTTGAAAAAATTTGAAAAATCCGAAAAATTCGTTTTTTTCGATTTTTGACGAA
>KK499807.1:0-102059 GCA_000688715.1 Glossina pallidipes
AGTAAAGAAAAAACTGAATTAAAATAGAAAACTAAAAAAAAAAAAAAAAAAAGAAAAAAAAGAAAAAGAAAAGTAAAGAAAAAACTGAATTAAAATAGAAAACTAAAAAAAAAAAAACAAAAAACAAAGGAAAATGTTTGATTCGTTTTTGAGGAGAGTCTTCTGAATATGGTCTTTTAGGCATTTTACGTATTTAAGCGAAAGTTCTATTCGTAAAGTACATATCCATAGAGAATTTTTTTTTTTTTTGCAGATTAGTTGCCCCTGTAATCGCTTGTTTATAAAGGATTTCAAGTAGTTTACAAATATAGGGTAAGTGCCAAGTAACAAGTACGAAAACTATACTAAACTCGTTAGTATTTGTCCAAACATATATTCGCCTAATAAGAGGGAAAGCCTTAATTAATTCTAGCTTCTAACGAAAACAATTGATCATGAATTAAATGATCGGAATATATGATTTTTGACCGGAGTTCACGTTGGTTTCCAGGACACTATTGTATGTAATAGTCATTTAGTTTTTTAATTATAGTAAACTGATATCATTTTCGCTGGCGTTTCTGAAACATTAAGAAATTAGGATTACCTTTATCGAGAATTTGCAGACGCACTTACTCTTCTGTCAATTGTCAAATTGATATTTAATCAAGTTAGAAGCTTACTTCCAATTTCATCAACTAGAAATCGCGTAGGAATATTTGTATTATGGACAAGTACTAGAGGATATGTCTAGACAGATGGCTACGCAGAAGGTTTGAAGCCACATAGTCTGAGCTAAGAGGCTAACAGATAAAGGAACAAAAGATTAAGAAAAAAGAAAGATTAACGAGAAACATGGTAACGGAAACATGGACAGATAAATAAATGTATATATAAATAGCTGCTTAAAGTGCAGAGCGGATGAGAAACGAACAGATTGTCCGGTGGAAGAACAAATGAATGACTAGGTGAACGGACAGTGGGACAAATGTATTGGTAAACAAATTTATAATTCATAGAATTGTTGGTCAATGCACCGAGCAGTAGAAAGAGGGTTCAACGACGGGGAGATCGACAAACGCTTAAGTAGCTATGATACATCGATGGAGGAGCGAGTGGTAGATAAACAAACGAACAGAGAAACGGAAAAGCTGACAAGCGGATTGACGAGTTGATATACTGAAAAGTAAAAAGATGGACATTCAGTCAAGTGCATATATAGGTGAATGGATTTATAGCGGATAGGCGAACGGACTGATAGACAAACGAACGAAGCAATGGAAGTAGATGCTATGCAAGTGAACGCAGGAAGAGCAGAGAAACAAATAAATAAGAAAGGGTAGGCAGACCGATGAGTGGATAAGTGAGGACTCAAATGGATGCATGGAAAGTAGAAGAAAAATACATGAACAGTAACGGTAGTCTGTTGAGGCTGGTAGAGAAAAGATTGATTAAATTAAACGGAGAAGCTTATAGTCAAGCGAACTTATAGATTAGCGAGCAAACGGGCGATAAGAAAGTTATTCTTACTCAATTTAAGGACATCAGGGCATATAGATTTCACATTCGAAGCAAAGTTACTCTTGAAAAGAATTTCTCTTATGACAACGTATACAGTTGTCATTCGATATTTGAAGTAGCTATGAACTGACGTTACATATTATCATAACCGCTATACTAGGAGAATATAAACCAATCTTTTACTTCGCAATCTTGCTAAGTAATAAGCAACGAGTGAGAATGTAAATCACAAGTAAAGATAAGTTAATTAAACTCTGATCTTAATTTCTATGTGCGACGTTCGGCCATAAGAATTTTCTAATCAAGTATTCACATTCGAGGTGAATTACAAAATTATTCCCTAAATCCTCAATACCTTTTGCCTTGTTTTCGTGTGCATGAAAAAAAACCGCATGTATCGTTGAATTTGAATTTATAATTAATTATTTGACACTTACACGCTGCTGCACGTATTCACACTATCAGCAACTCATCTGGTAATCAAACGTATAAATTAAAAATGGGAAAAAAAGGAGAGCTTACATATTGCCGTACATTGTTAAAGTTGTGGTTAATATTACAAGTTGACATTTAAATGCTATACAAACACACATGCAGATTCTCACATCGACATGTGTAAATTTCGTTGAATTACACGTGCGAAGCATGTTCACCACTAATAAGGGTGATTGAGAATATGTCGCCATTATTATCGTTCATACGCACATATGACTCTTACATGTTTATATACAATATGTTGTATATAACATGTCTTCATGTAGACAATAGGACACCTGGCACCATATTCCCTGTATTCGCTATTCAACGGCTTCCAAACAGCCTCTAGCAAATGTTACCAAGGCTACGCGATGCGAGAGTCAAATAATTAATAAAATATTAAATACGGTAAAATACGTTATCCTTAATTGCGAAGCTTTAAGTACGGACTCATTTCTCGCAAAAAATCTTTTTATAAACATCAAGTAGTCGATATCAAAGTCGACTTTTTTCGTATAACTCCTATTATCTTTGTGCGCTGCTGTTATTAATAAAAATTCTTCGCAATTTGTTCATTATTTTACAAAATATATTATGGTTTGATAAACACTAAAACGGTGTCCCAAAGTAACCTGAGACGCATGTTCATAACTTAATAAAACAAAGATAGATAATAGAAACAAGCAGTCCGTTCATGTCCCATATCTCCAATGACATTCCGCCTTGCCAGAGGAAAAGTCTCTGTAAAGCGAAGTGAACGATCATACAACCAAGTAGATATGAAGTGCGACCATCAAATCGGCATTGCCGAGTTCAATTCCCAGTACGGTAGAACATACGTTGATTGTGATCGGTGCTTGGTCGATAAGGGCAGAAAACTAAGCCATCGAGCACATTTTTCCCAGGCTTCGGTCAGTCTCTATATTTAATCGGCTTGGGTTACGCGTACAGTGCAGATCCCCTGAACAATTGGTCATAAAAAAAAACCACACCAGTAAACAGAAGGTCTTGCCTTTATCGGATAAGCTTACAATAGTACACGGACGAATGGATTGTTTTTATTTTTTAATTTCGTTAGGCGATAATTGAAGTTCAAGTCAGAACATGGAAAGTTATCGTAGTTCTCGACGCTAGATGTCAAAATTTAATATGTCTACGTTGGCATCACACAAACCAGAGACAGGAAATTTGGATTTGGATAGTTTGGACAATATACGCCGTCACTACACATAATTTAGACGAGCCCAGTCGGACTGAGGTAATTGCTTCACAGACTTCTCAATGAAAAGATAAAGCAACATCTTCGCATAGTTCGCTGATACAGCATTCGTTTTCCCGATGCGAATGCACCGTTGTGTCATGACATGAACGACGTGAACAAACTGAACTAGACTCAGATGCCTTTGGCAATTTAATGTGCTCCAGGCGTAAAACCTTAATCGCACGGTATGCCGGTGACACACGCAGAGGGAACATGTCGATTAACGGTCCGAAGGTGATTAGCCCCCGAGCGTCAGATGGCGACATGTATATGGCTATGTTTCCCGTCTTGCGGGAACGAGGTTCACCTAAAACCTTTGCCTTTCCATGCGCTCAGCGACTAGTTCCGATGCAACTTCCCATCGAACAAGCAAGCATACCTGCTCGTAATTTAGAACAAACATAGCCACCAAAAAAGAAATTTGCTTCGTGGGCTCGTATTCGCGGTGCCAGAAAGGCGAGAAGAGTGAAAGAAACCCTCTGATCAGACATGATCTAAGATAAACGATAGCACTCGCTAATGAAATAGTAAACTAGCAAGCGACGTTGTAAAACTAGTGTATATTACACGCATGTACTCATGTATATAACATTGTTACACGGCAGAGTGACGTCTGTCCAAATCTCTTTCGTCAAAAAGCGACAAAGAGTACGCAAGCATTTAGAAGACTAGGCTCCGAGTCCCCACAGAGTTCAAGGTTTCATAGAGATATGACAGAAAATGTAGAAACAAGTTTCCCAACACACTACACGTGGATCTACAAAAAAACAAAAACTGCCAATAATCGGGGTTCGCAGAGCACCACGCGGCTTATCCCAAACTACTGTCCAGTTATCGGGAAACGGACAACCAAAACGTACAAAAACACAACTATGGTCAGACGTGTTGCGCAATCCTCATCGTGCGACACATCGCCAGTAAAAGAAAAGTCAATAAAAGTAACTTCAACCGAACATAGGCAAGTAAAACTTGCCTAGTAATTGAGTTGATTAGGTTTCCTAGTCATTGATTTGTATCGTCCCGTTTGTCAAGGATATGGATTTGAATGATGATGAATTTCAGCTTCGACGAGCTTACACCAGCACGGAAACTCCGTTACAAAGTGAAATAGATTTCATTGCCTTTTTAAGCCCTCGATCTCTACTGCATTTATATCAATAATTTAGATTTACAGCAAATCAGAATGCATCTCATAGGATTTGATTTCATTTTGGAACACCTTTTCTATGAATATTTTAATAAAAGTTATTATTTTTTTATTTTTAATAAAGAAATTTCAATGCAACTATGCCGAGTGGGTTATTCAGGCATGTTTTTTAATGTTTGATTAAAATTTTTTATGCTGTATATGAAACTATAATTATTGTAAATGATATAAAAATATAATTAAAAAAAAAAGAAGAAGAAAAGGTATTTAAATTAAATATGGAATATTTTTAATTGTGTAAACGGTTTCCCACTCATGCCTTTTACTATTTCCATCAAAAAATTTAAAATGTTTAATTAATGTTTGTATTCTTTATTGCCATAATTACGCGCATATATATGTATGCAATGGTGCATGCTACACAGCCACATAAACAGGCACATCATGAATGACCGCATCTTTTTAGTCCGTACAGATAGTATTTGTAGGCATCAATTACAATTGCATTCAAATTAATTTATTTTCAAATATTTGCATATTACATAATGTACACATGCACATAAACAAACACACACCCACATATTTACACATAGCACATCCAATCCATATCGATATACACGCATAAATACATATATATTTAACCGAGCATATATTCAATGCTAAAGTCAAATTTACGATACAACTTACCCACAGACATTAGCAACAGCACCAGCAACAACGTCATGAGCCATTTTCACGTTGATCTGACGTCATTGTAATTTGTGCATAAATCAAATTGTGAATATTATTGCTTATATGCCACACACGCATATATATATATATATATATATATATATATATATATATATGTATATGAATAAGCGTACGTTTGTTTGCACAAATGTAAATAAGCGTATACCTCTACATACTGTATGCACGTATATATCAATATCATGCACAGACCACATTTTACTAATTATACACAAGTGTTGTTGTAATTAGTTTTCAATTAAATTTAGATTATGTTTCTTTTGTATGTTGTAACTCGGAAAGATTGTTTTTTGTCAATTTAATTTATATATGTACATGTATTTACATATATATACATATATATAAATATACATATATGAATATATGTTACATGTATATACTGCATATCTCGTTGCTCGTATTCATACCTTCATACGGTCTGGGGGCAGATAAGCTTTTCTTTTATATATATGTTTTTTTTTTTTTTTTTGGATTTTTTTCACTCTTCATTTAAATGCTTCCCTCAAGAAGGTCTGCAATCCATAATAATTATTTATCAATTTAGAAAATGCAAAAAGCAAAGCAATCATATAATATTTCCGTAACAGTTTCGCTTATTATCTTATACAACACATGAGTGTTAGGTTCACAATTTAATTCGTCAACTTTTCCACTTATCTTGATACTTTTTAATACTCTTTAAAAATCGTACTTGAAAATTCCTTGCCTCTATAATCATCAATGTATGCAATTATTCCATGAGTCACTTTTCGAGGAATTTTAATATTTTTCGGATATGTGGAGAACTTTTTAAAAAGGAGGGAATAAAAAGAAATATCTTATATATGTCATGAATAAATTCACTAAGCTTTTGTTCATGTAACGATTTCTTGTCATAGGGGCTCTGGGTGTGAGGAGAATAAATTAGAGAATTCGAAAAATTCTGACGCTCTTTGGCATCACGGAATAGCGGAGCACCGAAGAAACCTTGTGCATCCTAAGTTAGAGCCAGTGCCAGTACTTTGCAGTAATATTGCAACTTTGATCCCTCAATCTAATCGATTTTGTCTTTATAAATTGCTTTACCTTTCCTCGTGATCCACTGCCCTTACGAATACACGTAGATTGTTCTCATTATTCCCATCCATATGACGCTACCTATAGTCCAAGCACAAAACCACTTTCTTGTTGTACAAATCGCAATAAGTTTTGCGGGCCCATGGCAAGATCATGCGTTTTTGAAAAAAAAAAAAACGCAGAAGGTTTCGCAAGCGTACGTTCTTTCGATATTCGAGGCAAAATTATTACGTGTCAGCGACATACTCTTTCAAGTTTTCGCCGTAGATTTCAAAATCTATCTAATACGGGTGATGGATTAGACTCATGTGAGCGGGAAAATAATCGAACTTTCATGCGAACGAACGCGTGATACCTTAAGCAAAGAAAAGGCCTTTAAGAATATTATTTAAAATAAATTATGAAAATTTATTGTCGGTAAGTCCAACTGTTGTACAGCCGTCTGTGCAAGTATTTGGATGCTATTTTTCGCTTTTCCCCATAGCAACATAATCGCACCACTAGTACACGATTTTTGCGATTTTTGGTCAACAATTTATCATACGTTCCTTTTTTTTTTTATAACCCAATCTTGAACACATTATCTTAACAACGTTCAGATTTTTCTAAGATACCTGAGACAGATTACTGGAAAAATTTTCGTCATCAAAAATTAACCATTGGACCTTTTTGCAAATAAGGGTTTATATTGCATAACAATGTATATATATGTATATACTGTGGGATCTAAAAATTAGACCTAGTTCTCCCAAATTCCGTAACGGTGATTCCTATATCAAATTAATATTATGGACCAAAGTGCACCATCAAATGTTGGATATTAGACCTCTTTACCATATCAGGACTTAATTCTTCTAGCAACGGGTATATATGGCAGGAGGTAAACAAATAGTCCCATCGGATCCAAACTTTCCCTAGAAATTGGGACTCTGAAATATTGTTACTTAGCGATTTTTCTCGAGAGATTTTGAAAATTGAATGTTTTTGTTTGTACAACGATTTTCCAAAATAAAGTGTTATATGTGGAGGGCTCGACAAAGTGGCCCCGACCGAATTATTTTTAATAAGCTTCGTCAGTGTTGAACACAAGACCCATGTACAGACAATAAACAGATAAACAAGCAGACGGACAGATAAGCTTAGAATCATCTTCTGAATCAAACAAGTGCTTTCAGATATTAAAAGAACGTGGAAAGATTACATGCGATGGCCCATTGCTTGGATCAAATTTCAAATATACATTAAAAACAAATCGTGAACTTGCATAGCGCTGGGCAATTCAATGTTGTTATCGAAATTTTATAAAACATAACTTTATGTCATTTGACTTTAGTATCGGGAGCTGACATAGTATATACGGAGATCTATAATTCGGATTTTTTCGCATGCAAGGCGAAAGTAAATAGTTCAAAAGGCGTAGTAGTGTAAGGCTTTACTTGTTCATGGCTTTGTTTTGTAGGACCATTTGTAAGCTGTCAATAAGGTAGTATAAGATACTCAAGTCGATGTTGTTGTAATAAACAACACAGTAGAACAGGAATGATTTCGCTTGAACACAACTGCTTCGATTTTGAAAGAGAGCAGGTCCGACTGGAACAGATAGAAGAGTGAATGGATTACTATCTCCCTCTTTTTTTTTATTGCTGCCAAAAGAATTAAAAGCGAGTTGAGTGAATCATAAATCCGTAACAACTGCATACTGTAGATAGAAATGTAGATAATTATATTTTGTAGGTATGATTAAGTGATCCATTCCTCAAATATTAAAGTGAAACCGAAAGTGAATTAATGAAATTGTCTTTAGTTAACTCAGAATACGTAAATAAGGAATGAATTAATAAAATTGTAGTAATTACGTTCGTAAATGAATAAAAACAGGAACTTTATAACGGTTTATGAAAAGAATTAATATAGACATTCTGTCGAAGACATATTGGAAGCCGCTAAGCTCAGTTCCGAAATAAAGACGGGATTTTTTTTACTTCCTTATACAAATAAGATCAGTTTATTTACCTCTATTTGCATTATGTGCATTTCGTTAGCATAAATGTAAATACATCATGGTCGAGATGTGTTGTAAGAGACTGCAAGGAACATAAGAGAATAAAAAATTTCGCAGATAGCATTTTATCGGTTCTTATTGATACAATATCTTCATATATGCTGTCGTTCCCGGCTGCTACTTCAATTGTACATAGTCAGCCAAGCAATGTCAACATGGCACTTTAAAATAGTGGTTGTAATCATTTTGTTCAACTTCTTTCTATCATTATAATCACCTCATTATATACACTTGCACGAACAATCGATTCTGCTTGTAAGCTTCTTTTGTAGCTATGCTTACTTAACTACATCTTGATAAGAGCAACAATATATAATTCTATATTTGTATGTATGTATATACGCAGGTGTATAAACTTATGTGTCATAGAAAATTGTTAACGGATATTGTTGATAAAATTTGCTTTTATTTTGTAATCGCCGTCTTTCCACAATCGTGGAGACTATTAGTTGAATCTTAATATCCTTGTACTGAATTACCGAAGAATATAGACTTTGTGTCTGAAATTTCAAGACAAATTTTTTTTCTCATTGAATTATTTTCCAGCATCATTGGTGACGATGCGAATTCGTTTAGAATCAGCAAACAACCAACAAATTCTTCTTTTCAGCAGGATAATTCCACAAAGAAATTTTTAATCAGCATTGTTTTGAAAATAGGGAAAGATAGTATCACTAATCCTAGCGGAATTCGTAGACGAATGATCGAATGAAGAAATGGTCACTATGAGAGACTACGTGCGGGTCCCTGCCATTATTGACCGATGTGATGTTTCGTTCGGCATTAAGAGAGGCTGTATAAATCAAGACGAGATCATGAGATGCACGTCTCAAAGAGGGAATACATACAGTATTTGTTGAAATCCCCTTTAATGAAATTTGTTTCTTCCAAGTACAAATAAAGGTTAGAGATGAATTCATGACTCCACTTAAAGTTAATGTTCCCATAAAATTAAATTGTTTAATAATATGATAATTAACGTACTCCATGCGGAATATTTTAATGATAATAATATGCACGATCTCTTCTGTTGTTTTTGTTAAATATAGTCATAAAGTTAACTAAACAAAGCACAACATACAACAAAATTCATTATTATGTAATTTTAATTATCATATAATAACCAGAGTGTTAATTAGTCAAAATTTAGTGTAGTTAAAATAGATTGGTATATTTTAGAAGGCGAGCTAATATCGGTTAATGATTTGCATTTATATTATGTTAAAATATAATTTTATTAATAAGTATCCTACGCAAACGATAATCATGTTGAACCTGACAACAGCATTCGTTTGTATTATCTTTTTTTATTATTCATGCTTGTGTTACGGTGAATAATGCGAGTAGTAAGTGCTGTTCGCAATCGTTCTCTTAAACTAATTAAAATATACATTTTTTCACAGATTAGAAAACAAAAGAAAACATAATGTTTTTCTAATTTGCTCGTGTAAAGCTAAAAAGGCCATAAAAACCCCAACCGATGAAACATTTATATGTTTCATATATTATATGTTCGTCATTTTACGGTTTCTATTCTTGTTACCCCGCTTGAATATACAATATTATGAGAACTACTTTCGCTTAGCTATTTTTGCAGCAACTGCGATAGCATCAAAACTTTTCGTACAAATAGAATGAATCTATTTTTAAATCAATCGATAAAATCATTCTATTGATGAAAAACTTATTTTGTTTACCTAAATGATTATGCTGACGCGAGCACGAAACTTTCTAAAGCATACTTTTGTGCGTAGTTATATTTGAAGTAGTTTCAATATTATCTTTGAGTGCGTGATATGTTGTGAAATTTTTAATACTCATACGTCACGAAGGATTTTTTTAGTATTGAAAGGTATCATAATATACATAGATACGTTATTGTATACGAACCGATATAAGCATTTTAATTATTCCCTCTCTTTTATTTAACCCATTCTCAACAGTCAAAAGATATGTGCGAATCTCTCTCTAAAGTTTTGTGATATTAATCGTAATTTACAACTAAGACTTAAAAATTATTTATTATGAACGCTACAGAATGTAACTATAAAATATTACAAAGTATGAATACATAAGGTAAGTCAATATGCTAATGTAATATTGGAGGCATATGTCGTTTGCTACAAAGCCCTGCCCCCGTTAAAAGATCTTAACGAATTACTTAATAAGCCAAATTTGTTTGGTGTATAAGATTAAAGAGAAAATATAAGTTTGGATTAATTAAAGAAATGAGGAAATTATAATGGGCTGTTAAGAAATCTTCTGCACATGTATCAATATTATTAAAAAAAAAGGAAAAATTCGAAAAAACTGGAATTTCGACACTTTATAACATTAAGAGAGAGTAATCGGTATTTTCTATATCGTCTAGATCTAGGTCATCTATTAGGTCTAGCTTACGTATAAAAAATACCCCAATTTTATACTTTTGAAAACAAATGTGTCCGCTGTGGATGCTGTACAGCACGCGTGTCCTTTGATCGAGTTGACTCATTTTCAACATCAATGAATATACAAGAACTTCCCATGTTCAGCCAAATTTGTGATCAATGTGTTCACATTTGTGACCAGAGGGATGCTTATCACGCATATTGCGCAGACGAGCAGATCGATTTGCTCACATCGATTCTGAATTTTCTACTGATAGAAAAGTCATTCGATGGAACTAACATTGCCGGTTTGCTCTAAACATCCTTTAAACTCATCATTTGACTTAAAATCCCATGTTTGGCAGGAACTAATATCACCTCCTCTAATCTTTCATAATCAAATACCCTGTTCATTGAGCAGCTCTTGACTAGCTTCCACCGAATTCGGAAACTGAGAACACGAATTCGTATGGCTTGCATAAAAATATCTCATTCAACCGACGCTTTACGCGTTAATCTTGAAAATTTTTGTTTTTATGAAATTCTTTGCTGTTGTCGCTGCTGTTGCTGTGATGCGTGTATAACAATTGCTGCACAATCTGACAGTACTGATTCAGCGTCACTATCACCTATTAGTTATGATTTTGCATATTATCTCATAAATCACAATTCTCTTGTACTTCTCTGTACACTTCTAACTTCTACTCACAAAACCAAAAACACTCTCTCCCTTTTCTTCCTATTTTAGACTATTTTTCGGCTATGCCCATTTCTCATACCTGCCAATTATTCTGTCCGTCCTTAGTTTACGTCATTGAAATTACCAACTCTACATTCTACAAGGTTGCAGGGCTTTTTTACACATCTCAGTCAATTTTCGGTTGTTGCTTTGCTGAGTAACCGAAAAAGAAGAAGAAGAAGAATGTTACAATCCTTAGCCTTAAAGTGATCTTCTTAATATTAATTAGCCCAAATGGGCATTGTCGCTTGTCTGCTACGATGCGTATACTCATATACCAGATATGATACACACGATATATACATGGTACTCATATCATGCATACGAAACAATAAATACAAATCTAAAAAAAAATTCTTAAAGTGATCGATGTGGTTAAGTATTTCACTGGATATACGTTTTACGTGGAAAAAAGTTTTTATGGCGATGATAGATACCTTCAACTTGCGATAATGTAGTTGTCAATAATAATGCTTAACCGCAATTATTGTAGAATGGTGTGCAACTTTTGCGAGGCTTACCTGTAAGCGTACTTGCACAATTGCCAGGCACTGGTGCTTTCGACTTTATCAAAAATTTGCACTAGAAAGCTTTATAAGCCGATAATATTATTGCAATAATTCTGACTTAGATTGTAATACATATTGGTTCGAATTACTTATCAAAAATAACATATGTGCAAGTAAATGTGCTGTTATATCCCTCTTACCCGGAATGGGCATGAAATTAACTTTTCATCTAAAATTATATAAATTTGAAGTATTTTCATTTTCAAGGGTTTTACGCAATGTAAGGCATACAATGTTATCAAATGTAACAATATTTATCTGCTCCATCATATAAACGCAATTAGATTGAACTTTTAGTGTTCATTGAACACGTCGATCAAACGCAGGTTTCCATACCAACCATTCGCATACCTATAAAGTGAAATTTTTAATTGTGCCCATACGCATACGTGCGAGCATTACTAGTACTGCAAATATATTATGAAATTTATTATTAGAGTTTAAAATTCAATTATGTCAAAAAGCAAATTCACTAATTGTAAGTGAGATATACATGTGTGTGTGTGTGTGTGTGCGCGCGCGCCCGTTTGTGTTGCTTGGTTTCGGCACTTGCTTATGTGTGCATGTTAATTCATGGCAACATTTAACCAGATATGCGAAATTAGGTAAAAATGTATATAAAGCTATTTAGGGAAATTCAGTGCAAAGCATATTTACACGAGCACATGTGAGCACGTAAGAGCATGTTTTAGTGATGAACAGCGATAAGAGATAAATTTCTATTGAAAAGCAAACCTAAAATTATGTATGTATGAGTAAAAACAAACAGATATTTGTAAAGGTATCAATTTCTTTTGTCTCATGTTAAAAATTTAAATAAACGTTGAACGTTAGCCAAACTAAAAATGATAATGCAATGAAAAAGCCAAATAACGTAACTCCACATAACTAAAATTGCATCGTTTTTCTAATACTTTTTAAAAATAATTGAACTTGGTAGTTGGCTCAATAAAGATGTCTTTTAAAGAGCTTCGAAAACACGATAGTATTATTCATATAACGACTTCTCGCAATAGAACTTTATATGGGGAGTGGCCGAAAAATTTCTCCAATTTCTCTCTTTGCACTAAATGTTTCATTAAAATATCTTAAAACTCGTGATCCACAGGTTGAACACAAGAAAACAAGACATACAGATAGACGGACGAGGGGGCGCACGGCAAGACAGATACATAGACAAGCTTAGATTGATATCAAAATTGATTCTCAATCGGCCGGTATAATAAAAGATTGATCTAACTGCGTGTTGCATACATCCGCACAAAACTTAATGTACGCGTGTATCACGAGTATGTAGGCTGGAAAAAGCAGAGGCAAACCTAAGCTGTTATGCCTCTTACTGGCAAATGCGTTATGAAAAATTTTTCATTTAGTTGTAAAATTATAGCCAAAACTTGAACTTTCAATTAAATTTATTAATAGGAATAAGTGCGGAACGCTTGTTCAAATTATTATTTTACCTTAGGTAATAGTTTTATATTGTGTATAATTGAATATACATACACAATCATACTGGACTTCTCGACAATGCGACAATATTTTCAATGTTCGGTTTTTGTTAGTTATGCTCACTAAGGTTTACAAGTTTATCACCGAAAAATATATCCGCCATTTGGAATTTTATCGAGTAAAGGTAATCTACAAATTATTTGCGACTTTTACGAACTTTACGTATAATAAAAGTACCCGTTTATGTGATTTCTACGCTGTTAGCTCCATTTATACTCTACACCATTTGTAAGTCGCCGTATATTAAGTTTGTTAGGACGCAATGAACAAGCAGATGGATTTACGATGGACCCACTTTCCATTATACCGCGTAATTTAAATTTTTTTTCTTAATCGAATTTAGTTTGTCTGTCCATCTGTTCGTTTTATGTCAGAATGTATTTTATGTGCAATCTAAAGCTTCTTTTTTCCTTAAAGACATTTGAACGAAACGTGGTGCACCAACCTGAAAACGTGGATCGAACCATAGTTCATCTAAAGCTTTATTTTGAAAAAATTGTTATATGAAAAATATTTAAAGTTGTTAATATTTCTCAACAAGAATGAAATAATATAACAAAAAAAAAAAAAAAAAAACAACTTTTTTTGATATGTAAAACATATCTAAAATATTTGCATCGAATGAGGCAATTTTTTTAATTTCGCTCCTATGAAAAAAAACCCTATATATGTAGCAAGAAAATATAGTTTTTGATATTATATGATGGCACAATGGCTTTATAATGGTAATTTGAGTTAAAACTTAATTGCATCAAACTAAGACTGCGTAGATCCATTTTTGCAAAGTGTCCATATATAAGGATTGTAAGGAAAAGTAAGCCAAAGGTGGCAAGTGTAGCTCTGATTTTAATAAATTCAGCTATAGTTAAATGTAAGTAATTTTCTCGTATTATTGTTATCGCTTAAGAGTCCATTTATATGAATGTGTGAGATTTATTAAACAAATCATCATGGTGCCATTATCTTCATTATCATGAAATCTTAATGCCGCCTCAAGCATTGCGTATTTTCAACGAATTTTAAATATTTTCAACTCAACTGTTCTACGTAAAGTTTAGTTAATCTTTTGATTCCCTAAAGTTGAATAGAAATATTGCTCTTGGACTTTTCATATTAAGCCAAACAAATCCTGATGGCTGGAAAAAAGTTATCGAAAAAACAATTATATACGAGAATCTTTTCCTTTCATCTCGTCTTTCAAGTAAAAGTTTTCTTTTAGAGCTCCATATGAAAAGGTTAATGTATTCAGGGATTTTTTGTTTACTTGATTTGCACGTTCGAATGTGTACATCTTCTATAAAAAAAAAAAAAATCCCGCAAGGCCTTTTTTCGCAATTTTTATATGCAGTGTATTACATGAAGGTATGACAAATTGATTACACCGTATGCAATAAATAGTAAAAAAAAAAAAAGTCAACGAAATGATCGATTTGAAGTATCGAATTACTCTAGCTACGGTATCCATTGTTCGATTTGTCGTTCGGCTACTCATTGAAAGGACAACAGTTGCGATCTAAAAGTCGGAATAAGTTGTACATACTTCAAGTTGACTTATGAAACTTAAGATCCATAGTCAGAAAAGTTTCTTGAAAAACGATTTATTTTCATATCTGACATTTTTATCAAATATGACACTATGTTACGAATCTATACTATGAAGCGGGCCTAAACGGACACAGAGATCGATCCGCTAATACACTTCTGTAAGCATGTTATTTGTTTCTTCGTCTGGCTTTATGCATATGTAGATAGATTAATTTGCAAGAAAACAGCTAAGAATATTTTTACGAACACCTTTTTAGGCTACTTACGTCATTTGATGCCAAACCTACCTGAACGATATGATCAGGTGAATTTTCGTTAATGTTCAAGCGGATACTTTCTGATCAGAGGTTGAAGATTCCACATTTAAATTCAACCATTTTTTTGTACATAAAATCTCTTATTGTTGAAATGTAATGCAATTTTTCATCATTTGTGGTCGGTGTTGTGTTAAAAAATAATCGAACGAATATTTCAAAGGAAATTGCTCACAATTGTGATAAGTAAATATATAACGATTTACTATCAATGTTAGTAGTGAAAATAAATACCTCAAGCAATGTCATCGATTTATTTCGTACTCAGACGAAATTAAGTAAAAGCTGTAAAATCGAAGAACTTACTCCATCGAATTTTGGATTTCCCATTTTTGTGGTCATTCCGAAAACGATTCTGAATCGATCGATATAAGAAAATATGGATGCATCTTAACTAATTCGAGGTGTTGTATGCATCTTCAGAAACTTAAGCAATTGGCTGCGTCGACCTCTGCGTCGAAAGAAGATCAACCTAACAGATATCAAGTGCGCCTTAAACCCATCCATCGGTTGAAATTTCTGAATAAATAGACGGCGTTCAATAAAGGTAAAGACTCAACCGTCTTACTGACAGTGTTGCACTATCAGAGCATTGCAGTAGTTGGAGACCTATGTCGCCGGTAGTTTATGCTTCACTCTAGCACTTACCCATTGGCATATAGTCACACTATGTGCGGGTGAGATTGACATTCCCTTACGCTTATTAAAAATTTAGTTTTTTTTTGGGCAAAACTATATTTGAATGACGACCGATTCAAAACTGGTTTCCTAATACTATTTCGATTGGGGTTTTGAGACATAACATATGACCTCACAATGGTGATATTGTCAAAGCTATCGTCCATATTTATTTTACTTACGGCAGTAATGACGATATATCCAATATATATGCGGTTAACTAATAATCATCAAGTCTGTGCACGCCGATCTCTTTGGCACCACATGTCAATTTAATAGAGTGCAAAGTTTAGTAGCGAGCAGTTGAAAAGTTTTAATTATCACTAACTGAATGAAAGAGAGAATATGAAAGGAAAAAAAAAAAAAAAAAAACCAAAGCAAACTAAAAGATATGACGAAAACGGAATATGTGGAGATAAAAGCGGAAAAGAGAAAAATTCGCAGAAAAATTGAAATTTTTTTTTCTTCAATCAATCTTTCATTCAGTCCTTACCTGCCTTAAATGCCAGTGCCTCACGAAATTTGATGACTTAAGAGCATCACGCTTATATTTAATCGATATAATAGAAATTATAGCCTTTTCTAATGTAATGCAATATTTTATTGTTTACTCTATAATGTAATATATAGTTTAATGAATTTTTACCCCTAAAGTAATTAAGTGGAATGTTTAAGTAAACGTGAGTAGAAGTAAATTTCTTTACAATACTTACACTTATTGTCTTCAAATGGCAAAGTTATGATTTTAATGCAACAATTTTTATGAATTGCGAGCAGAAATTATTGTTATTTCTTATTTAATTTGAATAATAATTTCCTTTCTTACTGCTTTTAAAGCGTAGAAAAAGTTCAAATTAACGCATCGTTGCGTTCTTGTTCAAATGATTATAATTTTATTTTCTTTAACTATGTAACCTGGTAGAATAGCGGAGTCGAGATAACGACAATAATAACAAAAGCGAACAACGGCTCGGTTAGTCAAGTCGCATCAAGCCGAATCGCTTAGTACCCCTCAGTTATATTTCTCTTTTAAGAAATGTTGTCTCAATCGTGTAAAGAAGTGATCATCTTAGTTGTGTTTCAATTTTTTTTTAATTATGAAAATGCGATTTAAATGAAAAGCATCTATGGTCGCAAAAAACCTAGAACAAAAGCATTTCTGCAATCCATTGTCTTCGAAGTTTTTCGGCTCTTCAGGCCAGGCTCTCTGTCATTGACATCGAAACATTGAAAGGAAAATCAACAATTGGAATATGATGGAGCAGCATCACCATAAGGTTCTGAAATTGTTTGCTGGGCTTCGGATGGGCAGTGGGTGTCTTCAAATCAAACAACAACAGTAATGAATATCGAAACTGCAATTTTGACCATTCCATGATTAGTGTCCGTGTACACTGAATAACTCAGTGATGCTAAATGGAAAAGTGTTATTTTAAGTAGCGGAAGCTCAAAACAATCGATTTTAGCCGTTGTGTAAATTGCTATTCGTCATCTATAAGTTTATTTACGGCGAGGTGAGATATTTATGATTTTAATTGAAAAGAGAAACTTTTTACTTCAAAAATCGTCAACGTCACGAGTACCGCAGTCACTTCAATATTTCTCTCATGTTTTATTGACTCTAGAGGAGCATGTTGGCACGTACATCATCGTTTTATCGAAATGTTTTTCCTAAAGCATCCTTTTCAGTTTCCTAAGCAGGCAATAGTGACTTGAGGACAAAGCTAAGCAAAGGTACGTTGGATGACTACCAATTCGAACTTTAATTTGTGCAGTTTTGCCATTGCTGCCATCTCTCTCAGTAAAGGCGAGATCCATTTAGGAAAAAACTGTCTTATGCATACATTTTCTATTCGATTAATGCAGTCCCTGCCTTTTGACATCTTTACAGTATCGGCTGCCTTCTTCAACTTTACGTTTCAATTATTGAGAATTAGAGCTCTTGGGCGGTCACTGCAAACGCAACGTTTGAAATTTTTCATTGTTTCGAAAGTAACAAAACTAGTATCACTATCCTAATCTTAATGTGATTCGTAGCTCGACGTGAAATTTTGACAGGCTTCGCTTGAATGCGGGCACTTTCTAACACTGATGTGCATTGTATGCCTAAGTCGGGCGAGATATTGATCGTTGTGTTATGTTGACTCTACAAACATTCGTAGGAAAAGTCGGAACAATATTTCTGTCAGAACAATATGTTGTTGTTGCATCTCTTACGAAGTTACATTTGACTGGATCATGTCTATTTGCTTAGAGCACGTATTTGCGATAGTTTCGCTGGTCACGTTACGAGACGCGAATGGTTAGATCGACGGGTTTAGGTAAATTTATGAGCTCTCTTACAGCTACATTCGCGGTAAATGAATGCGTATGCCTGCGAGTTACAAATAAATTAACATAATTTGTTTACCATTACGTTAGTGAGTGTCGAGTATAATAGTTAGAGAAATACTTGTATGCAAAAGTTGAGGACTGACATTATCGCAACATCTTAACAAAACAGACATAGTGCGTGAGTGCACTTGTAATCTTTAATTAACTATTATTTATTGCTCATATCTGGCGGCGGAGCTAGAGAGTTATAGGCGAACTTATTTCAATTTTATTCAATTTTTTTTTTAGTTTTTTATTTTCCAAAGAAATGTCGAAGAGAAAAATAAAATTTTTATACCTGCGCTTAAGAGCGCTGACATTTTAATGCGTTCTTCTTTTGAAAGTTTGTTGAAGTGCATGCACACACACACACAGTTTAAAAATAAAATACTTGTTATATACTTGTTGGAAGCGTAGAAAATTATTATTATATTACTACTAGTCGACTTTGTTTAAACGTTTAGTTTGTAATGCATCTTTTTGCCTCCGAAATGCAAAAAGGACCATAAGGATGTTTATAAAGTTCTTACCTTGCATTTGGAAAAATAAAAGCTTCGGTGGAGTACGTAAAACGTTTATTTTCCCTAAAGGGAGTAATTAAAGTTGAAATTTATGGTTAACTTAATATTGAGAAAAAAAAAAAAAAACGCAATCGTTTATTTATGCATGTATTGGTAACCTTACAAACATGCATACGATTCAATTGGAAATGTTGTTTTCATACACTTTCGTAGTTTGTATGTGTAATATTTTGCTTTTCAAGTTTCATTATAACCGTTCTACGAAAACAGTTTATGGCAAAATTGTGGCCGTGCATTGATTGAATGCCTTTGAATGCCTTTGAATGCAAGATATCGAAAGGGATGTATATAAAAAGTGAATTTTAAACGAAATGATTGCAATTATTTTGTTCTTAACTGTGTCGATTTACACATACATTTACACAAATGTTTATTTATATATATATAAATACATATATATAAATATATATGATTTTATAGATATTTCTCGTCTCTGCGCTTGTGTGTTTGTTTGCATGCTAATGGGCTATTTTACATTTTTATAAATTGAATCTGTTGTTTGTGAATGAATCATTCATTTGCATCCATAGCTTTCAATCATTCAAACATCGCCGACAATGCCAAACAGAAAAATAACATGGCATTCCAGTAGCACATTATAGTGCCACAGCTTTCATTGTTAATGCATCACTTAAAATACAGGAGGAAGACGAACGAGAGAATGAACAGAAAATGAAATCCTTTCAAAATGCCTAGATGTTGTACAAGGACTCGGTATACGATACAACATATAAATGAAATCATTATTATAAACAAAAGAATGTTCTGTTTGACTGCAGAAAGAGAGCGAGAGATAAAGAAGAAAAACAAAAAAAAATATAAAAAAAAAATATAAAATTATATGAAAAGAATCATCAGATAAATATTAGAGTTATATCATTTCTCTTATCTTGAAATGCTTTCTGCCAACAAACAATTGAATTCTTTTCACTCATTTCTGCCTTCATTAGTTATTCATACTAAAGCTGCTTCTTTTAAGGTCAACTTCACGTTTTCATTTCTTCTTTTTTTTTTTTTTTTTTTTTTTTTTTTTTTTTTTCTTTTTCTTCTTAGACAGAAACTGAAGAAAAGTTCTGAGGCACCTATTAAACGACACGTACACTGTCATAATTAATATTAGATTGACTTAATTATGAAAGTTAATCATGCACTGCAAACTAGAATAATGATTGAAGAAAATTGTCGATAAAATTACGCTAATGGTTAACAGAACTTTCAGAATACTTTCAAGAGCATAATACCGACAATAAATATTCGGTGAAGTTAGGAACGTTACTTACGAATCCTGCGGCATTGAAGCGTTTTCACACATCACGTTATTATTTAAGTATTGAAAGTCTTCGAGATCGAAATCGAGATCGAAATCGAGATCTTCAATAATCGGCCGGTAAAAGTGTACAACAAGTGAACAACAATTGTCATGATAATCTTAAGATGATAATTAATCTTTCAGTTAGAGCGACTCGTCACTATTAAATATCTTTGTGAAAACTGCTCTCAATATGTTAAAGTTATCCTTAAAAATGAAAATATTGTGATAGAAAATGTTAAACGTCAAAGGTTGAAGTTAAACCACTGATCAGCTACGAAACTAAATGGAAAAATTGCCGAAAAAGCATCAACTTGTTGTGGGAAAATATAGGCTATGGAAGAGTACGTTGTTACATTTATTACATATATAGATGTTAGAGTTAGTGTCTTAATTAACAAAAGGTGTAAAGACAACTTGGAATTTTCAAAGCCATTTCAAAGGACCAGCTAAATGAATCCAGTTCTGTAAAGACTCTAACATAGCTCTGTTAAATAATTAGCATGATGGTATGGTTGGATTTGAGAGCATTATCAGGCCGAATTAGAAAACTATAAATACGAAAATACTTTTCAAACAAGCCAAACCAATTCAAATACGGCTTTTCGGAACTATTTGTGAAAATATTTCTGATTTTTGACATCGTAACACAAAGCACAAAACTTTACATAGCAACAAAATACCGTCAAATCGTGCATACCATTATTTGGCAATATCAGGCTATGGTTGACTGGAGTCCGATTACGAACAATTTGAGATTATGATTAATTTTCTTTTTTGTATCTTTTTTTTCTGTAAGAGAAAATTTCTATAGTCACAAGATTTGTAAACAATGTAAAGTTCTGTGTAATTATGGACTGGTTTCCTTTGCCATATTTCTATAGAAATTTTAAAATCATCTTGAAATAAGAAAGGTAAAGAAAATCGGCACATTAAATACTATACAGGCATACAAATATATCTGAAGGGTTAGTGTGAGACTCTGAATGAATTCGGCGAAACTCTAAAAATCTGAAAATTTCAAATAGGAAAGTAAAGCTTGACACATTTCCATAGACGATATGAGGAAATATACGTGATTTGAATATAAAGACAGCCACATTGATCAAAACACTAAGACAATATATAAGGCAAGCACATAGTGTGAAAATTTGAACTTTTCTCATCTGTCAATATATCGTTGACACTTTTAAAAGAAAGCTTCGATATGAATCACACATTCCTAGTTAAGTTGTGTATGTAACATTTTCCAGTCGAGGCCTTATTGCCGACACAACACCTCTAACTGCTTAAAACTTAAAACTGAATAAAAATCCTAAACTATTATTATTCTCATTACCTTGCAATTGAAAACAAATGTCGGCAACATAGACTAGCAACAAGAAAATTGCGATTGTCTTATTAATAGGTCTGCAGGTACATAAAAAAATGGAGTCCTTGTTATTTTACTTAACATATACGATGGAGTAAATATCTAAGGTTCCTTTTAAGTCGAATCAATTCTTTTGATTTGATTCTTACAGCGATATATTTATGGGAATATTTATAGAAGGACCTCTGGCCGATGTGCTGATAAATGATTAATCGGAGATATTAAATCGAATCAATCTTATCAATATGTCCATTTGATATATATTTTATTGGAAGTGTGACAGTGTGAAGACGATTTAAGAAAGTAAGAATTTACTAAAATTTTAAAAATCATATCTGATTGTCACGCCCATTTCTAATACGAAATTTACTTGTTTAAGATTTTTGCAAACGTAAAAGAGGCAGTTAAGGAATTCAAATATATGTTAATAGATGCTTGCATGTATTTTGATCAGCGATACTTCTATTGGCGAAAACGCTAAAATAATGCGATGTATTAATGTACACAACGGTTAGATTCGATTACATTGACCTTTCTGTACATGAAATAGCAATTTTCTTTTATTAGTTTTATTGAATTTTTCAGTCTCTGCAGACGCTAATCACGGAACATTCAATATCGCATTTTCGACATTCGTTACTTTTGTTGTTTGATTTGAAGAAATCCGCTGCCGAATCCCATCAAACACTTGTAGAAATGTGTAAGGTGATGCTGCTTCTTCGTATTTCAATTGCTTTTTTTGGCAGTCGGTTTCGAAATGCTGAAGAAATGCGAAAATTGTTCGATGATGGCATCGCTGCCAAACCAATGACGTTCTTCCGACACTTTCGGCAGCGCCATATTGCCAGAAAGATGGGAAATAGTTATGGAAAATGAAGGATAATACTTTTCGCAATAAATGCCTTTTTCAAGTGAGCAATGATCAGAATATACGCAAGAACCTAGCAAAAACTACTGGTTGGACAAAGGGGATGCTTGCGCATTTGATCCCCCTTTTGCACAGTTTATTTTCAAAGTGGCGCAAGTCGATTTTCGAAGAAAAATGAAGATAATGATAATTGTAGATCAAATCTAATATGTTCCTGTAAATAATTTATAGGCGAAAAAATTCAAATTTCTTTATATTTAGGAGACGAAAGTTTTAACTATTAACGGTATTGTAAAATACCTTTGTTTCAAAAGTAACGATCAAGTTAATTTGCATATCAGGAATGGAACTATAACATCCGGAAGAAACATTTTGCTGCTTGAAGCACTGCTAGAATGTCGCAACTCAAAAGCACATTACATTTTATAGTGACATGTGATTGGCACTGGCCTTAACGTCGACGTCAACTGTTCAGTTCAATGGTAATGAAATAGATATCATTGATCGGAAATATTTATTGCCAGCCAAAAATTTTGAAGTAGCAGAAGTAGATATAGGCAAAACATGAACTAGTTTTAGAAAGAAAAACAATTGGGGAGAGAGAAACTATGAATAAGTTAAGTGATTGCTGGGTCACCTTAGCAAGATATTATTTAATATATACAAAATTCAATGGAATTTTGTTTTTTTTACTAAAAAAAAAAAAAAATAAATAAATAAATAAGAAATGGACTTGCATCACTTTCAAAATAAACAGCTTATATATGAGTATGTGTATAGGATTGTCGTATATTCGCAATTCATTTTGTTATTTTAGCGTCAACTTGTATGCAGTTTTGTTTAATTTTTCCTTTTTGTTGTTTTTCAAATAATATTTACAATGAACATGATGTCCACTCACTCACTGAATTGACCAATTTATACTTTTCGGTTTATTTTGTTGCGTACATTTGCTTTAATAAAAGCAATAATAAAATAAAAATAAAAAACAATTTAAAAAAAAGTAAAATAAATATTTTATATTCCACAAACACACACACACATACACATACATATATATAGACCGTTCCCCAATAACTTTTACTTAATAGAGATAAGAAACTACAAAACACTAAGCGATAGTGACTCAAGTTTTCAATAGTTCGGTTCCTTCGGAAACCGTTTGAGATGTTCCTTTGTATCGTTGAGTTTGCTTATTATCGATGATTACTTTTTCCACTTTTGAATGGTACTATGACGTAACGTACATTTGTTGTTTTATGTGGAAAATTGAATGATAAACTTCGAGAAGCTGAAATTTGAAAGGAAAGTAAAACAAATGCCAAAACTTCACTTCAAAAGGACTAAAAGACGAAAGCGTTCACTAAAGGAGAACAATCAATATGCTAAACGTTCACTAATTAACGCTTGCATCAAAAGATCTCGCTTAGATAAACTTGAGTTTTATATGATTCTGATAGATGTACGTTGCAGATGACGTCGGTTAATGTTACACATTTTCTAGACACCGAAAATCTTCTTGTACTGCAAAGATTCTTCTAACAGTTGACGAGTCCGTTTTCCTAAATTTCAAAGTAAAGATCATACTCTGAAGACTAGTTAGTGATACACTGTGCCTATCAAAGCGGGCAAATCCACCGTGACGGCAGTTCATGGCCATAGAAACTAAGTAAGTGGCTCTCGTTGCTTTCATTGATATGGAGAGGGCCTTCGATAATGTGTCTTACAGGGCTGTAGAGATAGCGCTGGAATATAAAAATATTCCAAACTTGATTATAAGCCCGATAATCAATATGCTGGATTCTAACCTCATTACATCAGAGCTAGAAGCGATGTAATTGACTACTAGATCAACCAGAGGTTGCCCTCCTATCTGCACTGTAGTCGTAGACTAGTTTCTGTCAAAATTAATTAGTCTGGGATTTAAAATACTGGGATGCTATGCATCTGGGCAATACTGAGATCTGGCAGTTTCCATGATGAACTACCATAAAAAAGCAATATGTTAACGTATGTAAAAAACCCAAAGCATAACCCACTAACTAAAACTAACATTGAACAACGTCTGCTTATATGGCTTTATACTCATCTATCGCACTGACGTGAAATATCTAGTGTCAAATTCGACAAAAGCCTGATATGAAACTCTCATACGAAACAATTAGCTGAAAAGGCGACCAGAACACTTCTTGCTTGTTATTGCCGCGGGATATAAGCCTAAAAATGGCCTTACTCTACTATAATCATCCCTATCCTAACCTACACAGTATTTGTCTGGTAGCCTTAGGTAAAGCAAAGAACGACGGTGACGATATTAAACAAAATCTAAGGTCTCGTTTGCAGCGGCATGACCGGGGCGATGAGATCCTGCCCCTTTAGTGTCCTAGAAGTGCTGCTGGGTATAATACATTTTCCTATAGCCATAAAGACAGGCTTGACTGAGCGCATTCAGACTGTCGAATATCGATAAACTAAAATTGGGAGCTCTCAGAAGTCGCTTAGAAACACTGACGAACTTTATAGACAAACCGAATCAATGATCCAGAAGCCGGATGCTATTCCATCGATTGAGAGCAACGGCAAATTTTTGAAACTAGACTAACAACAAAAACAATGGTACACTGATGATTCAAAGCCAGAAAGTGGCAAAACTGGGGCTGATGCATGCGGCACAAGATGTGAAAAGGCCACACAACTGGACCACACTTTCTCTATATTCCAAGAAAAAGTTCATGCGATGTTTACCTGAGCCTCCGAAGGTCTAAGAAGCCAGTGCAAGAGACAGCTGATCAATATTCACATCGGCAGCCAAGCCGTCTTAAACACCCTGAAAGGGCAGACAATAACATCTAGGCTGGCATTATGGCGTGCACTTAATATGGATATTAGGTGAGCCCGAGGTACCAAGATAGGTCCGGAACCTTGCTGTGGCGTAGCAAGACGCCATATTAAGGAGCTAATATCGTAATAGGCCGCGAAAAAATTGGAAGTAAAACGCAGGACAACGGCAAGCCAAGAGATTTATAAGATCTTCCTTCACAGCACAATAGCTATTGAACTTAGAAGAAGTGACTTACGTTTGGTCACAGTCTTCCGCACGGGTCGCAATTGTCTCAGATATCACCTGAAAACCATAGGATTCATGCATTTACTACCAAGCGACGAGTGAAACGTCCCATCATATTCTATGCAAGAGTGTGGCAATCTGCAGAATCAGACGCCAAGTGTTTGGCGGACACTTTATAATCCCAGACAGCGCCTGGTGCTCCGAATCAAAAAAGCTAAAGGGATTCATAAGAATTATAAAACTGGGCGGCTACGAACATGAGCGAGTATAACAGATATTTTAATTCGCAGTACGGATTGGCGATACAATAACACTAATAATAACAATAGTGATATGCTCCTTTTATCCACCCGTCCCGATATTGCAAAGGTATTCGTCGCTTCGGTGAATATCACCATAAAGAGTTTATTTCTAAAACGCTGTTACCCATTTCTCATGACATCATGACCAGCTGACCGTTCATTGCAAGATTCAATGGAAGCGTTGTTACCATGCTGATGTAAAGGTAACATTGGCTGATCGTTAACACGTTTTCGTAAATACCATATGTTTTCTTGGTGATAATTGATAGAGAAAAGCCGTTATAAAAAATACGATAAGATTGGTTGAATATAACCATTACAAGCTATAAACAACCCATGTTCTATCAAAGATTAATGAAGCAATTGGATTTGTTCACTTAATTCGGACAAGATCACGAGAAATGATTGAAAGCAATCGATAACGAAGTAATTGGCTAATATAATATATAATCAACCTCTCAGTCCGTTTGGTCGAGGAAGTATATGGCAGAAGGTCCCTTCAAAAGCAACACATCACTCAATAAAGCCGTAGTGTAGTTGTGGGAAGACTATTGACACGAGTATAGGTTTACTAACCCCGTTTAGATACTACTAACCTTGAAATTTCACGGCATTTCAAGCACTACCGTTGCTTTAATCACCGCTATCTATATGTTATCGTACGAGCTTGGCAAATGATGTGATGAGTATGAGATACAAATGATCGTCTTTCTCTTGGGGTACGAGTGAATCTTCTTTTTACAGTTTCAGAATTATTTTCACTTTAAAAACAGACGAACAGTGATTACCCGGCAAGTCCTCGAAGTCGTTGAAATAATCAAAAAAAGGCAAGTGTCGAAAGCGATACTTCAAAATCGAAATAAATTTCCATTCATTATGTCAGGATAATCGCGATCTAAACGCTTCGAGGCGTTCAGAGGATTTCAAAAGTTGTTGGGCTATTTCTCTTATGTTTTAAAAGCGAACAGTAAAACAGTCAAGTCGGTTAAGTTTTGATTTAAATATTTTTCACTTTTATTGTTATTTTGTTAATAATACATTTGTTTTTGTTTGTTTTATTTTTTGTTGTTTTATTTATTTATTTCTTATTATTATTATAATTTTTTTTTATTATTTTTTTTTTTTCTAAAAGACAATCGAACAGGAGCACATACATACATACATATTTAAATATTGCAATTACTTTAATTACGTTATTGTTGTAGAGAAGTTTAAAACTTTTGAAATATTTTTTTTTGTTTTTTTGTTTTGTTTTTGTTTTGATTCTTTGATAGAGATTTATGATTATATTAGCTTACAAAATATTTACAGAGATATGCAGGTAATATGCATACATGCAGGTAACCTCAAAATAAAAAGCGTATATAGTCGGTTTTGCAATTTAGATAAATGGGAAAAGTTTGTTTAAGGGAAACATTTAATCGCTGGTATTGTAAAAGAAATCTTGGTGACATGGATTTATAATAAAGTTTACGGGATATTTTGAGACTAAGCGATTGCGACTCTCCAGGAATCGATTGGAATGAGATTAGATCCTAGGATCCGTTTGGAATGCTTTTAGAAATAAGTAAAGAACCATAACGAGAAATTTGTAAATTCAATTTTTGATTACAATAGAAAGCTATTGAGAATAGAGTAGCGCTTGATTATAAGTTGATGCCATTAGGAATTAACTTGAGCAATAAGGAATAGGATCGGAAGTTGCAGATAATATTCCTTACTGTATAGCGTAGTGGTGTAGAGTAAACAGAATCAGCAAGCCTCAGATTCAAAAACATAAATTCCTCTACAGGATTTTCTAGTCCCCTATGGCCCCTCTTAAGCTAATTTCATGCTAATGTTTGTAATAAATTGATTGATTCGTCCAAAATTGTATGAAAAGTGTTCTCGTATGTTGTTCTAATTTCTAAGTTTCCCATCCATTATGATGTCGTTTACAATTCAAAATTTTATTTAACATATGAAGGACACGTATACATACACTACTCTCAATACATTATACACCTATTAGGTTAAGGCTACGCGTATCGAATAAGACGTAAGGACACATGTTAAGTTCACGATGAGCTTTCCTTTATGATTTTATCTGTATGGCTAAGTAAGTGAGCGAATCATAACGGGGATTCCTAGGTCTCCTACCTTCGCTAATGTAATCGGTGTTGTACATTGAAATATATTATGCACACATGTAAAACGGCTCTTTTTGATACGTTAAAGTATTGAGGTTACCCGTGCGATCTTAAGGAGCTACAAAAAATATTTCTTATCTTTTTTTTTTAATTTCATTCATAACACAACTAACTATTCTTTAGCTTTTCTTTTTTCATTATTAACATTCAGTAATAATTGTCTTTATTAAACTACTACTATATAGTACAAAATATATTACAATTTTTTGTTTTTCTTTTTTTATTTCCCATATGTACTTGAAACAGTGTAGAAGTAGAAAAAACGAAACATGACACAACAAAGAAAGAAATGATAATTGAAAACGAAAAAAATGTATATTCGATTTTAACCGAATTTTACGATACCAACCGCTTGCTTGTTCGCTTCTTTTGTCGTCACACAAAAAGCCTATGGAAACGCAAACATCTTATTCTAAATTCTTATTCTATTTGTTTGAAAAGAAACACTCAAAACAATCTATTTGAAAAGTAACATATCAAACATAACACATTTGACGATATCCGTATAATGACGTAATACGAAATTTTACAAACATTCAGATTTTTGCAAATGGTAAGCTTATCTGACCTTTGAACTTAAATTGGCGATGGGAGAAAGGAAAAAAGTGAACATTTAGCTGGTTATTGCAATCGTAATTTACGGTGAGAAACATGTTGGGCAACGTCACACAGAACCCTCTCTAAAGCGCTTCCTGTACTTAAAACTATGCTGCAGACGAAGTGTGTTAAAAAATAGATGACAATTCACGGGCTACGTGCGTACATTCGAATTTTTTTTCTTTTTTTTTTTATGTCAGTCATCCCTGACATTATTAGCCATTTTGCACTTTTAATTTATTTTCGACAGACATAAAGGGTGGACTTATTCTGACAATGCCAGTCTTACTCACTCTGGCACATCAACAACCGATGAAAGCGTTGAAGCAGTGAAGAAGTCTGTTATGGAGAATCATCGAATCGCTATTAGAGAATTTGCTGAGGATGTCATGGTTCATGCCATGCGGATTGTTTCTCACACATCATTGCTTGATCGCAACTTTTTGTAGCCAAAAATAACACCGTAACCATGCCTCAGCCACCGTATTCGCCCGACTTTGCCTCCTGCGACTTTTTCCTGCTATCAAAATTGAGAAGACCCTTGCCACGATTAACGAAATAAAGACCACATCTTTGGAAGAACTCAAGGCCATACCAAAAAGAGCATATCAGAAGTGTGTCAAGGATTGGAAAAAACCGCAGGCACAAGTGTATTATATCTAAGGGGATTACTTTGAAGGAGATAAAGTAGATATCGATAAAAAAATATTTTTCGAGACAAAATAAAAAGTCAACTTTTTTTTGAACACCCATCGCATGACTTTAATTTCTCCCTCTTTTCACTTTTCTTTTTTCTGTAATAAAATACAGCCACACCTATGCGACATATCCAGGCATATATCACAAAGCTTACCTATAACATAGCATACGTTCTTATACAAGAGTAATGGAGGCTTAAACAAATAATATTAAAGATAAATCTATAAATTTCGGATTATGCATGATTATGGTCAAAATTTTGAACCGATTTAGCCGGTTCTGAACTTCATTTCAATGAAGACGAGAGTGAAGCGATACAAGTAAAAAATGAATTTGTAATTTTAAATAAAATTTTATGTATCTAAACGTAATTGAAGCCAGCCACCAAAAAAGCGTAAATGATTCAATTGGTTCTCAGCCTTTGGGGAAATAAATATCTAGTTGAGTCTAGGTGCCTGTGTTTTAAACCACGTCTAGACAGAGACAGAAAAACCTGCAGACTTCTTTCATTATTATAGGCTAAGTTCAAAGCTTGACATTTCCACGAAAAGGCTGACACTTACACATACTGACATACGTATACTTATGCTAAATGGAATTTTTATTAATTTTTTTCTTTCATACTTTTTAAGACCTCTGATGTTTCTATGTGTTACAAGCATTTGTCGTATCTGTTAATACATCCTGGGAGTGGATACAAGAAGAAAAAAAAAAAAGAAAAAACAAAACAGAAAAACAATTTTCATATGAATAATAAAAAATAAATTCCAGTTTTTAATTAGGAACTTATGCAATATGTACATCTTTATATTTCATTAATACATTTTTAAAGAAAATTTTTATAAACAAAATAAAAGGAAAATAATTTGAATATATTCTCCTAGCCTTTCCTAAAGTCGTTTTATTTAAGTTCAATAATTATTTTTATAAATTCAAAATACAACGAATTAGCGAAATAATAAACAAAAGAAAAATTAAGCATAAAGAAGAGAGAAAAATCGATTTGTGTGTAAATATAATAATAAAAACATTTAATTAAATTATTTTACATATATAGATAAATCATTTTTACAAAAACAACATTAAAAAATATTTATAAATTATGAAATAAAGGCCTACTGACATCATACACAACTTTTTACTGCTTTCCATGTGTAAATACATTTATATAATAAAAAATATGAATGAATCAATCAATGAATGAATCAATGAATCAATCAATCAATCGTTCAATTCTATCTATAATTGCAAAAGTAATATAAAATTTATGTTTCAATAAGAAATCTCTCCGTCGTCTCTCAATCATTTTACTCTTTACAAAATCTTTTTGACTTTCTTATAAATGTTCTAAACACCTGTTACTAGAAAAATATGTATGTAAGCTTAGAGCTGCATTTCTGTTTTTTGTTCATGTTCTTGTTGCTGGTTTCCTTCTCTTTTTCTTTTTCTTTTTCGTTTTCTCTTTCATTTTTTTTTTTTTTTCTTTTTAATTAGGTACATTTTCTTTTTACAAATATACAAACGTTCGTAATTTTCAAGGCGGCTTGATCTTAACTTTCTTTAAATATTTACCCTTAACTTTATGTCGTTCTATTATTTTCACTATTTTGCGTATTTTTTTCCGTTTGATGCATTGCGATATTTAAGATCTTTCTATTTGGCACTCTAATAACAGTTTGCAGTTCTGGTGTATCTCTTTTTCGTAGAGTCTTAAGTTTCGTTTTTCTTAAATTCGAATCATTCGCTTTATTACGATTGTAATATTCGATATCGGAGTCATGTTGATCCTCTTCGTAGGCGATATTGAATTTCGATTCATAATCAATTTCATAATTATGCCCCTCTTCTACATCGTCAATTTCATCTTCTTCGTCTTCTTCCTCATCTTCAACGTAATTCTCGCCGTCTATTTTAAGCAACGTACTAGAAGAGGTAATACGGTTACGTCTTTTGCCGGCGTTGCTTGGTATTTTATTGTAACGTATCATTTTACGGGGAGGTTGATTACTAGAGCGCTAGAGAAGTAAAAATAAATTCATTTATGTTATAAATACGTATACATAATAAAGCGAGAGAAGGAGTCAAATTTTTTATAACCAAAAACATTTGAATGTAAGAGAATGTATGAAGAAAGCCAATTGGCCAAGCTCTCCTCTACCCAATATTTATACCCTACATCGCTTGTAGTACAAGGCATAGTAATCTTGTGCGGAGGCACGTAACGTCCAGAAGCGCTAAAGATAGGTCCGGCTTTTGTTAAACCGATACACGTATTTGTCCTTCTGTCCATGTAAATTTGTGTTTAAGCCACGGATAACCCTGATGAAATTCATTACACTGACGTACTTCAACCCAACGTTATTGAAAATGGTTCCGCTCGGTGCACTTTTTCGACGAATCCCCATATAACACTTTATTTTGAAAAGTCGTGATAGGAAAAAAAATTGCAATTCTTAAAATTTCTCGGCAAAAGTTGCTGAGTTGCCGTCCTATTTGGGCATTCTATATTGATATGAAGAATTTGGGCCAGGTATGTCTAATTTTTGGATTCCGCCGTATTTACGGATTCTCCTCGGATTCTTACAAACTCCTACATACAAAAACGTCCAATATCCAATTTGTTAAGATGAAAAAATGACCAATCACTTTCTGAATCGATTGAAGCTTGTCTGTTCGTCTGTCCATTTTGTTTTCTTGCATTCAATCGACGGTGTATATAACCGTTAACTGCGGCGTTAGAGGGAATCTTAAAAGATAGGCGTAATAAACACGACAAATCGCTCAGTTAAGTTCATTGATTTATAAAAGTTCATCTTGCCGATGAATCATTTAATTTCACTTCGCTTCACTTCATTGACTGCCGGTATCGTATGCGAGCATTGCTCTATATAATTTTGTTTATATGTAGAAGGTAGGAAGCAGTTTATTTTACTATATAAGAAATTTTGATGTTGACGCGCTATTATATCTGATTGGGAAAACCAGAAAGAAAATATTGATTTAAGATTAAGATTTTATCCATTCAATTTTATTTATGTACGGCGGTTATCAAGGTAAGTTGTCTTTTGGCCAATACAATGCAAGCTTTATTGCTTATTGCACAGTATAGGGAATATACACCACTCTTTCATTCCTTCATTCATGGTGCACTTATTATGAATTTCGAGGGTAAATATATTTCCGGATTCTTTCGTAAATATTTCGGATTGTGAACTTTACAATTGAACAGGCGTTGAAGAATGATTGTATGCATGGCGACACATTTTTCACGCATTTAATCAAGAAGAAGAACATAAAATATTCATGTAACAAACTGGAAAACTCGAGTCTAAACTCGTGTCTAAAGATCGAAATGAGAATGCAAGGTGAAGATCTAAGAAACCTGTTGAAAAAGAAATGTTTTTTTTTGAGCAAAACCTCATCTATTTAATGAGTAAAATGCGTAAAAACGTTGTAGCCGGGAAAGGCCGATCACGTTATACCCCATACAATTCCGTTTAATTCGATACTTTATTTATTTTTGTCAAAAATATTAAATATCATTCTCATATACCTCGTCACCCTGTAGTAGATGCTCACTTTTCATAGGCATCCCGATATGAGAGCGAGGCCAAAGCTTTAGCTGCGGTGATTTTGTTGTCAAGAACATATCCATTTTCTTTATAAAGTACTGAAAGTTAGATTTTATTGTCAATCTGAAGGCTTACTTTTCAAAAGAACCTTACATGGGAAGCGGACACGAAAAACAAATCTATGTGGTCCAAATATAGCAAAACAACTATATACGTCAAACAACTTTTCGGGACCAAATGCAAACGTAAATCTCTAGAGAAAAAAACAAAGGAAATTTTATATGGGAGAGGGTCCAGAACATTGCCCCATCTGCCTTCAATTTTTTCCATTCATTTTATATGTCAAAGTGTGATTTTCTTTCTATCGATCTTTTGTTATATATATATATCTGTTTTCACTGAAATCCGCCAATTGGGCAAGTAAGTTGTGTGAATCGTCACAATCACAAAAATAAAGATAGAACGCGGAAATTTGTCACACACACTCGTGCATCAATTAGGAATACATGGTTAAATAATACGCATATTATGTTCACATACATGCTCACAATGTAGAAAAAACTAAAACAACATCGAAAAACATCGATAATTTTTTCACATTTTTCTCCCTAGCTTTCGATTCCGGGAATATAATTTTGAAAAATTGGTATACAAACATGCGTATTCGATGCAAAAATTGTCGCAAACAATGCAACAATACGTGAACAAATCGAAATTGAATGGGTGAGTTAACTTGTGGACACCACTTCGCATTCATTGGGTTCTTGTTGTTACTCTCTGCTACTATTGTTGACCAGATAGAAATTGCACTTTATTTATAAATGTGGAAATTAAATCAAATGCAGATATGCGTACGCATTTTCATCAATAAATGTAAAACTTCATTAAGTTTTCTTTGTCGAAAGGGCTTTCTGGGGATGTGCACGTTAGAGAACAGTAAAAACAATTCAATTGAATTTTTTTTTGCCAAAAGATGAACAATTCAAGCAATACGTGGGATTATTACATCATAAAATGTCATTTTTTATTAAAATCTATATTCTTCAGGTAATTAACACTTGATAACATAAAGCAAATTATTTCTTGCTAGTTGTCCATGCTTGTCTATGCAGATCTATTCGTTCTATTGTGTATTTATTTATTTATTTTTCTAAAATTCTCTTGCAGAGATTATCTAATAAAAATCAGGTCTATTTAATGATAAGATAGCATCCAATTTTCTTTGTTTACACATGGACACATTGATAAGTAGCGGCAAGTGAATGTATTTCGATATGAATGCATGTATGTGTGCATTTATATATAACGTATATATATATGCATATGCATAATTTTCATATGCTTTTTTTTCAATTCTATAACGTATCTTTTTCTTTAGACAAGTGCATTGGATGTGTTTTTATACTTCTCAAATTCTCTTTTTTTCATCCACTCATCCCTACGTCTCTTGACTATATTTCCATAACTTTACTGTTGATGACATCAAGTATTTCACAAATGACAAAAACGGTTCGTAGGCAATTTGTCAAATATGCAAAAATATATTCACACACGCACAGAGCCATGCAGGCATACAAATATACATGTATATACATGTACATGCTTGAGTATAAGTTTAATCCTTCTTTTGCTCTTGCTTTTGCTATTCTTTTTAGTCAGCATATCTAATGAGTTTTTGTAGGGTCTTTAAGAGCACAGATCATATGACTTTAAATGTATTTCACATATATACGCACGCTTGCGAATCGACCAAAACGAAATGATATGGGGAAAGAAGAGAGAAAAACGATGACGATTATGCTTAACATGGATGCGTTCTAAACGTTTAAACGAGCACTCATTGTTAAACACTCACACATATGTACATTTACATGTACACTTTTACATATATATGTATTAATATATTTGATTTCTAGACGTTGTTATTTTAACCATTTTGTTGTTGTTATGTTTACCGTTTACTTTGCGTTTCCATTTGCGTATATATATATGTATACATACGCAACTATATATATACGTATATATACATGTGTATGCGTTTGTGCGTTTGTGTGCAAGGGAGCCATTAAAAAAACCGACTATACGTCATTTATTTAAATGACTTTAAATACGTGTTCCTTCCCTTCATGACTTTCGAAATGGTTTGCAAGCAACAGCATATACATATATTTATGTATATATATATATATATATATATATATATATATATATATATATATATATATTATATATATACATACGTAAATATGTAATTTAAAAAATATTGAGCCTTCTCTTTACAAACGAATTAGCGAGTATTGCGAATTTGAAAGTATTGCAGGAGAATTGTGCATTAAGCACGGCTTCGACTAGGCAATAGGTGACTCTATTTAGCAGACAACGCCAGCTCAAAAAAATAAAATGTTTAATAACTCAAGAACTCGAGGATTTCTTGCTATTACTTTGTTTGTACTGTAATTTATCAAATGTCAGGATAGTTTTAAAAGGGTCTCCTGAGAGATCCCAGAAACCATAAAACAATTATAGAAACGGAATTAACAGATGTGGCCGAGCCATGAAAGAATATGATCTTGTTAATAAAAAATCCAAATCGACCCATCAAAAGACATAAAATAATTAATATAAATAAATTAGTCTTAAAGCACTAGAACCAGATCTGAGGTTATCGGCTTTATTGAAAACTCTACCGCACTTGAGATTCGAAGCCACGACCATTGAGCGATCTGCCTCCTTTGCCTACTCGTCCACTCAGGTGTAAGTATCTATTTGATGATATTCTAAATGTGTTAGGCGGTTGGGCCTTGGGCGCGGATTCCGTTATTTAAACTAACCTTTCACATATGTAATAATTATAACCCACCCACAAAATATCTAAGTAATCTCAACACCCCTAGTAAAGGTATATAATCCTCATGATTTGTTGTTGAAAATTCACTGTCGATTAAGTTGATCAAAGGCACTCATCTCATTTTGACCATTTTATCCATCAAATATGATCAGATATAAAAAAGACTTTGATAAGATGGGTACCGTAGTCGGTGAAATTCGGGTTAGAAGTGACAACACTTTCCCAACAACAATGAATGAACTGCTTATTAGCCGAAGGAAGGAAAATTATATTTTAGGATCTTCCAATCGGTAGAAACAAACTTTTCGATTCATTTGTTCGAAAAATTTGGCAGAGAATGCCAAATTTAGCCAAGAAAAAAATGATTTTTTAATGCAGTGATATCGTACACTAGGTCTTTGGTCCGTTCTTGTACTGGCGCTACCAAAGGAACAGCCACCACCGTTTGTGGATTGTGTGAATTCAAACCTTAAGTTTTCTGCAATTTTCAAGCATTTTGAGTTTCGCATTAAGAGATGAGCGCCAGAGGAGTATTTCAGAGACCTTACGAAGAATCGTTTTAGAAGCTTCGAAAACTGGTGGAAAAAAACTGTTTTTAAGCTTACGACAAAATCATCGTATCTTGAATATTATCGACTGACGTTTATATTTACGTTGGCTTACAAACGGTTTGAAGTTGATTACCTTTACAGAACAATCGTAATTTTTAAAGGCTTAATACATTTTATACTGCATATGTAACGACTAAACTACTGTGTGTGTACAAATAACAAGAAAATGTAGTTAAAGGCATGTATATATGTGTGCGTAAGTGTTATGTCTGACTGTTTGGTTTAAGAATATTCGTTGTTATTGTCTTTATGATGGCTTGTAGTTTGTCGTTATTGTTGATTGTTAGCAGTATTATAAACTTGAGACTGAAGATAGTGATGAATTGGCGCCGACTTAATGTTTCTTCTCTTCCACAAATTCTCAGTTTTTCTTCTCCCTTCCCTTTTTTTTGTTTTTTTTTTTTTTTTTGTTTTTTATAAAAACTTCTTGCTATCTTTCCATCAGCAATGGCTTACAAACGATTAAATGTCTTACGCTCTTATTCTCAACACCATATTTTATATATTAAATGAAATGGAAGTCATCGGTTTTGATAGTAACTTCTTCAATTTAAACACGAAAACAAAGAAAGGATTTTATAGAAAATTCTTAAGTATAACCTCAGACGCATTTGTCAAGCAAGAGTCTATAAAATAATCTACGAATATATGTGTAATGCTTCACCTGTAACACTGAATGGCATTTAGTTAACTTTCATACTTTCCTTGCATTCTTGCTCCGTGTGTGCCTCTCTCTCCGCATGTTTTCGATATATAACTTTTACTGACAACAAACAAAACAAAAACTATTGCTAAGGAATTTTACACCAGAACTATTCGCTCCACTTCTCTAAATCTTTTGGATGGATGGGCTAATTTATTTGTGGTATGTTTGTTAGCATTTACACCATCGCCAGTACTGCGAAGCAGTTACTAGATTGGCAGGAACGTAATTACGGGGTCTTAATGATGAACAAAATTCCCAAAATGGGGATTAAATGTCAAGTGCGCGTTTTGTTTGCGAAAATTGATAACAGTTTCCCTTGTTTACAATGGGATCAGTCAGTTGTGTTTCTAACATGTCAACTTGAACGATCCCATTTTTATTCCAAAACAGAGTAAACGTAATCACTTCGAATGTCAATTAGTACGTGATCAGGAATTTGCAATTTGGAAGCCGGATTTCACGTTAGAGCCGGTCCCTAGTAGACGTAGATTTCCTCCACCGCGAGGACTTTGTTCAATAAATCCAGTTGAATGAGACGAGGTTAAAAGTATCTGCCGCTATGTCGTTGTGTTTCAGCAGACGCATTACAGGCTCACAGGTTTTGTTAACTGCGGTTTCTCCGAACTTGGAGGTTTTACATGTTAGTGTTGCATGTAGGACAAGCGAGGGTTCGCCAATAATGTCAATATCGAGAAAGTAGAGCGGTTAAAATTTTTGGAAAAGTAAAATGCTTCTCAAGGTACGTGGCCGAGCATTGTAATAGTCCCGCCGGAAGTGAAAACGATAGAGCGACGCATACGCGTTATCCGTGTTGCATCATCTGTGGAGGGTCGGTCCGGTTTGGGTTTTAGCTTTTATTTGGTCCATTTGCTGCAATCTTCCATTTAGGAGTACTTTCCGGGAATGGATCTTGCCTTTGTATCAACCCCTTCGAACATTGGAAAAACGTTGAATGCTTTTTGTACCTTGATCTTAGAACTTTGGAAATTGTGGACGATGATTTTGACATTAGTTTGGCTTTTGTCAGCCGCCATGTTTAGAGCATAGAATCGGGTCAGGGCCTTATCCCCGGATTGATTTTATTTTATCCATTTGACAGTTCTCGAGGCTTTTCTTATTTTCTTGGTATCGCCTGTATAAAGAGTAGCATTTCCTCATTCCTTACGTCTTCGGGCAATGTGATGTTAAGTTTTCAAGCCGGGAAACCACACTAAATACCCACAGACATATGACCAACATATTATCGCAACATGCCCCACCCCATCCTAAATCGATTGAGCATTATAAACTCCTCTTTTCTCTTTCTCATGAGAGAAACTTTAGATCTCAGTTGATTACCAGATCGTTTAGATTCGTAAAGCTTCTGCACAAAGATATAGCTGATAGGAAAACTCGCTATTTATCTTAAACTTTCTTTCACTGGCGGCTCTGTACACATACTCGGCATTGACTTATAATTTGTTTCTATTTAACTTGAAGATATGTGGTATCTTTCCAACTAGTTATCGTACATTTTACGTAATTCGCTTCTTGTCATTCTTTGTTGAAAAGTTAATATTACGTCGGATTTGAAGGTGTCAACGTTAGCCTACAATACGCTTTTGCCGGCTTCGAACTAAATGGTAAAAAGGTTGCATTCGGTAAGAGATTGCGGATTCGCCCAGGCCACCTTTAAAAATTTCACATGAATCACGAAAGGCCTGAACTATCTATTTCATCATATTTAAAGGCAATCGGTTGTTGGTCTACGACATCTGACTCTTCTCCTTTGTGCATTAGGTAAATGCGTATTTTTGCAGAGTCCCTAAATCGACTGATATTCAGTTTCTAAGCGCGAGTTGTACAGTTGGTGATTAAATCCTAATCGACGATTACCAATGGTTATGGTTTAAGTTTGCATTAATATCTAATTTCTTTCCACAGATTTATGAATTTGCATATGTGGTGATAACATCTTTAAAAGTCTTTGCTCGTCTATAAATATGTGGGAGCGGGTTATCCTAAATAATACTGTTAATGAACTTTTCATTACACTTGCTTTGCTTAATATCCTATAGATTAGATAGGAGTGATTGAGGGGGATGGGGGCCTGACGATTGGCTAAACTCCTTTCGTCCATTCGCTCATTTTCGATACTAAGGCATGAGATAATAAGAGTCTTTTTTTTTTGGTATACCATGCGAGGGTTGCTGGAAGGGCGGGGTGAAGAAGTAGTGTTTGCAAACGTTAATCATCGATTGTGGTTTAAATACTGTGTACGCAATGAAAATCTCGCATAATACTTTTTTGCCAACCTAATATATATATATATATATATATATATATATATATATATATATATATATATATATATATATATATACATGCAGAAACGTACATACAGATTATATGACTTAAACACTTGTCATCTTACCTGCAGTATAGCAAAGATAAGAGCAAATACAGTAACAATAAGTAGACAAGCAGCAACCGCAATTGCTGTTATAGTAGTTAAAGGTGAACCGACACGAGAGAAATAACCACCTAAGCTGCCACCAACAGATGTTTTACCATCGACATCATCTACCAGATTACCGTAGAGGCCGCCGCTGTTGCCATAGGAACTACCAAACTGTTGTTGTTCAGCGGCTGCAGCAATACGTCGTTTGCCAGCAGGCGATGCATTCATACAACCACCTGTTGTCAATAATATAATAGAATATGAAAGAGATTAAAACACACATATACATACGCGCACAAGCAAAATAAATGAGTTTAGAGAATTTAATTAATTTTTATAGTTAGGTTTCATTACCTGTATCTTTGTCACAATGGCAGCAGGATTGATCCTCGGGCGATGCATCATTCGGGCAACAGGGTACACACTGATTATTTAAACGATCCAAATGTAAAGGGAAAGCACAAGTTTTACATGAATATTGACCGGGACCAGTGCAAGAGCGGCACGAGTCATGACATGTTTTACAAGTTTGTGTCGGCGAATCGTAATACTGAGATCCTAAGCATTCCATGCACAGACCACCGTCAAGCATAAAGTGTGCTGGACAGGAAGTACAGGCTAAAGGACCAGCACCTTTAAAATATGCAAATATTTTTTTATTATTTCTTTTTTTAGGTTCTTTTTTAAACACAATTCAATTTAAACAGAATTTCATGTTTGTGAGCGTAAAGCATTTGCGAAGTGTATTTTTATGAAAATAGATTTTTAGGATGAAAAGATATGTAGCGAACCGTTACAGTTTCATAAATTTTTTTCCTTTCTTTAATATTTTCAATTTATGGACAACTATCGCGCTTGGCTTTATTAGTGCTTACGTTAGGGTAGCTGTAAGACAAAGTTCAAATTATTTAACTTACCATTACAAGTTTTACAGTAATGATGACACTTTTGACAGCCAAACTCTGATTTGTAAAAACCTTCTGGACATTCCGGGTGACATTCGCCACCAGCCAACTGCCAATCACTGGGACATTGAACACATTGATCACGTCGCGGACCACTGCAAGTGTGACAACTGAGGTAACATTTGGCGCAAGTACCGCGGTCGCTGTAGTAACTGTAGTTAGAGAGCAGAAAAACAAACAAGCAAAAAAACAATGAACAAAGGTAATGAAAAGAGAGCAAACAAAATGAAAAATGTGAACTTTATTTAAAAGTTAAAGACGAAGTTTAGAAAGAACAAAACGATTTTAAAAAAGTTTTCACATTAAGCGAACGGAAACTTTAATGTAATGCTATGTTAATAAAGAGGTTTATTTTTTCCTCCTTTATTTTTTTTTTATTTAATTTTTGCTGTTTTAATGTTTAGTTTGAAAAGAAATTGCAGACATTTTTCCTATTGTAACGAACTAAGAGCCAAAGCTAATGATGTTAATGATGCATATACGTATGTAAATGTTTGTGATAATTACCCATCAGCACAGGTGGTACGGCATTCGCCACTTTGTAATTGCAGACCTTTGGCACAAGCGGTACAATTCATACGTGAAACGCATTGTGTACAAGTGTGCAGACACTTGGCACATACGCCAGCCTCCATGTAATAGCCGTCATCACAACTGCTCACACAACGACTGTTTTGCAACAATAGACTCTGGGGACAGCTTAGACAATTTGATTCGGTGGGCCCATCACAAGTTTCACAAGTACTATGACAGGGATGACAATGACTGTTGTCATAGTATTCAGCTGTTAAAATAAAATGCAATCACGTAAATGGGAAAAGGATTTCAAATTAAGGTAAAAGTAAACGATCGCTTTAATTATAATAAATTTAACAGAAAAAAAAAAAAAAGAAAAAAACCCATCCCACGAACGTAACGAATTATAAAACTAAATACTTAAAAAAAAAACATGATTAAATTAATTAAACATTTTTTTAGTCTAGAAAAGATAGCCAGAAAATATGCAGCAAATTTTACAATATTATAACGACTAAAGGTAGGCTTCTTTGAAACTACGAAATAAGTCGTTCATTTAATATAGTAGAAGGAAGTAAGGGAAGCCCCCCCTCTCGCGCCGTCAAAACAAAGTGAAATAAAACTGAAAAGTTTTTTTGTTAACCGTACCGGAAAGGACTTATAGTGTGTGAAACAATGGTTTGTGTTTACACCTTCCATTTTTTTGATATTTTCTTTTTTTATTTCTAACATAGGTCTAGCGAAAACTAATATTTATCTAGCAACCAAACATGAATTTAGGAAGAAAAAATTACAAAAAAGGAAATATTTTATCAAATCAACAAAACTTGTTGTTGCCTTGCATCCTTCAACATGCACGTTTTCCTATTACGGCGGAAAACAAAACACATGCATATATGTATATATCGCAAATGCGTACATGTGTTTATGTGGGTATGCGTGTGCATGTTTGAGTCTGTGGGTGTCTCTCTATCTCTCTCTCTCTCTCTCTCTCTCTCTCTCTCTCTCTCTCTCTCTCTCTCTCCCTCGCTATGTGTGTGTATTTGCGCACTCTCGTTTGTGTTTGCACAATTGTCCTTCTATCACGGAACGCTTGCACGTCACACCATAAACGCATGATATTCATACTTACATTCATCACAATTTTCACTGCCGGTGATAATACATTTTCCTTTTTTGTTGCGTGTCCAATTCTCTTGGCACGTAAGACAAAAACCATTACTACTGCATGTGGCACAACCGGTCGGACACGGTATGCATTCTTGACGTTTTTTATCGGCATAGAAACCATCGGGGCAACTATTTAAGCATTTACCATCGTGGGCAAAACGACCGGAACGGCATGTGATGCATTGTGATTCCGCGGAACCATTGCAAGTGGCACAAGATGAATGACATGAAGCACAGCTGTAAAATGAAATAAAAAAGAAAATGGCAATCTCTTACAAATAAAACACATATAAAAAAAGACAAAACGCATTTCATATATGAATATGAGAGCGGCATAAAGAAAAAATTTCCTATACAGCTAAAGAACGAAAGCTATACTCAAGTAAAAGCGGATACTTGGGCCGACTGAATGTTAACCACTTAAACTAACGATACAGAAGTCGTACATATCTCATAAGCTCTAAAACGAACCGGTTTAACGCGTCTATCGGATGTGCAGTATTTGTTTTTAGATCAATATATGCTTTTTGTTTTTCATTACTAAAAAAAAAAAAAAAAAATTAAAAAAATTGCGTTAAATTTTCCAAAATGCTTTCGCTTCTCACGGTTTTATCAACATCTATCCATACATAGCTAATATAGGTGCATATAATTCAATCAATCGAAAACTGTCTTGGAATTGTCTTTGATTGTTTATTTCAAGAGAGCAGGGCAGCCAGAAGATACATACATATATTTAATATGTTTAACATCAAATATGGCTAACGGAATAATGAATGCGATATGCTTGTTCTTGCTATTGCGGTAATGAAACAATACAAAAAAAAAAAAAAAACAAAAGCAATGAAAAAAAGAGGAAAACCAGCAAACTGTGCAGACAGCCAAATGGAAAGAAATTTAATGTAGTGTCACAGCCAAATAGTAGGCAACAAAGAATAAAAATTCATAAAAGTACTATTGTGTACGACTATATACATATATATATATATAAAATCCTAACAACAACACCAACACGAATACCGTAATAGAATTGCAAAACTGTTTGCCAAATATAACTAAACACATCTTTCGACGGGTATGTACGGAACGGCAAACATTTAAAATTGTTTAAAATGTTTAATATCTATTCTCTTGGAAATCAAGTTAGGAGACATTTATTTGCTATCGCATTCACACTCTTCCGATTTTACCTCTGCATATGTAAGATTTTATTAAAAAACGAAAAACAAAAAAAAAAAAGGGAAAAATTTAACATTTGCCAGAAAATATGTCTTTGTGCAAAGCAGCAAAGAGGAGAAAAAGAAAAAAAACGGAATTTTCAAAGCTCAAGTGTCTGCATAATGGAGCGTATATGAGTATGTTTGCGTAGAATGCAAAACTACTACACTATATATAAAAAATTCTATTTCATTTTATACAAAAATATAACTTTGAATACTCCAAGACTCAAGTATGCTGAAACATGTAAAAAGTTGTTCTCTCTTTTTCTATTTTCTTTTTCTCTTTCTCTCTTTCTCTCTCTGTCTCTCTCTCTTTCTCTCTTTCTCTTTCCCATAATATCTAAACATTGTATAACACTTTAGCATCTATATATACATAATATCTGTACTTTGTGACTACGGTTTTGCAAGATGATCGTTGGCTTTAAATTTCATGTAAACGTACCCTCATGCACTTACAGAAATTCCATTTATTCAATGCAATTTGCATTTGTTATGTTAAAAACTACACGGATAAAGTAACGAACTATCTCAATATATGCATTTTTGTGCTTTTCTTTTCTCTTCTTCAAATTAGATGTAATAAGAGTATGCAGAAAAGGGTTCACCTTCAAAAGCATATCTTAACGACTACAAAAAAAAAAAAAAAAAAAAAAACAGCAACAATTGGAATAAATATTAATAATGTTTGAAAATTATGTTTAATTTGCCTACGCCTAGGATACGACTGAAACTGATGACCTCCTTATCGTGTTTTCTTACAAAGCCTTCGACATAAGATGACTTACTGAGAGTAGTGTGCAAGTCGGTTTCGATCACCATACCTTGGTATTTACCTTCCTTTTTTTCTATGGCATATAATTCATTACTGATTACTTAATGTTCGATAGGAAATTCACTTTTAATTCGCTTAGCGTACTATGGTAGCCGGGATAACGTCACTTAAAAATTCCCGAGGCAATCAAAGAAAGAACATTTTTTGTTTGCAGGAGTGACACCATCACTTCAAGATTTCTTTAACAACTCAATGCCTTCTCTGTAAAGAACGATTTTTCAATGAACTCAAAATACACTTTAGTTTCCTCAATGACCTCATCATTTCCTTTAAATCTTTTTCCCTGTGGCATCGATTTGAGATTGGCAAGCCCTTACAAGTACTAAGATGTTGTCATGGTTGCTTTTAGAAGTGTTTGACTGTTCTCTTGCTACTACTGCGATTTTTGTTGAAAAGATTTGCACAAAATTTTTATTTAAAATAAATTTTTAAAAGATAAGAATACTTCTGTAAGTTTTCATCTAAACTGAAATATTTATGAAACTTTTGAAAATATTTGTGTCGCTCGGGCGGCAAAGAGAAAATGCTCTCGGCGAAAACTTTTTATTTGGCCCAAAACTCGTTATTAGAAAAAATATTTTTGCGCTGTGATATCTCCTGGTATTACGACTGCTGATTATTGTCAAAAGTCCCAGCTATAAGCGAGACGCAACTTCAAACTTGTGTGTGCTCTACGGCACGTCGTATTAGACGCCCATCTATGGGCAAATTCCGACTTCATATTTACATAATCGGTAAGCAGGTAAACAGATTGCTTGCGGAACATTATAAACCTATAGATAAGCAGAGAAGATCAACTTTATTTATTATAATTAGTTGTAGTTGTTTAGTAGTAGTAGTAGGATTAGTACTACTATCCTGTGCTGAATAAAATTGTAACTTCTCCAAGTAGATCCACCATCTTCAAGCTTAACGTAACAGACTAAGTAATCGCATATTATAGATTGAGATGAGTGTCAAAAGAAATTCTGATCCTAAGTATATTGCTGGTGAGGGATACAGAAGTAGCCATACGACATCCAAAACACAGATAACTTTCAGACAGACTAGGGAAACCATTAACGTCGTAAGCTCAGTATTTGTGGCAGCTACATTTGGCTAAGCCACCTGAGCGTAGTGCATTATGACTGGCTCCAGGCAAAACAAATTACCGCTAAAGGTCACCAAACACAAGAATTGATGCCATTGAGTTGAAAAATCGGGCGCATTATGCCGCAAATCATGATACGATGAGGGGAAGTGTAGTGGCTAAAGATGGGCAATGGATAATATTTTTCTTATAAGGAATTTTCAATTTGAGTGCAAAATTTTGTCGCGCCCCTAATATTTGCATACGTAAGTACGTAAAAATTCTTACATAAATATATATATAATGTATTGTGTAACAATATTATTCGTATAAGTTGTCTTCGCGTAATTCCACAAAATTCATAGAGAGGGCTGAATATGCTTATAATCGAAAATTTCTCATTAACATCATAAACTGTTTGATTACATATTCGGAGATTATGTATAATTCAATCAAGTTTCTGGGAATTATTTACACTCCAGATTAGATCGACGTTGCTACACTAAACGAAGGAATATATTCGAGAGAGAAAATCTTTGGAAGGAAATTTCGTAAAATATATATATGCGGAATTTTACCAATACCTATAGACTTCGCATAAGCTAAAATAAAAATTTGAAAAGAAATTCTCGTAAAATATTAACTCAAATTTCAGTTGCTCTTAATGTGATTCACTTTATAAGTTTGATAAATATGTGAAAGGAAAAGTAATAATAAACGCTACGACACTTTTACTGCTACGCAGTTTATATATCTTCATATGGAGTTTGCACATAACTTGTTTTATTAATTTTACATTTATGTACTAACAACTACGGTTATTAATAACTGATTGCATGTTACTTCAAAAGTGAGGAAATTCTAGTAGCAGAGGAACCTGTGCACATCTAACGGATGTTGAGATAGCGAAGAGCAAAAAGATTAAGCAAAACCTTGCAAAAACCTTATAGATAATGAATTTGACGAATTCCGTATTACAGAGATCAGCTACAACATACAACAGTAAAACATATGAATGTTGATAAATTTTTTATTCTTTTGTTAAATATTCAAGATGTCGCGTAAAGATTTTTTTGCATATCTTCTCTTATCCAATCAATGTGCTCGAACTTGGGAGAAATCTTTTAGAGCCAACTTTGGGTATTCTGCTTACACGGTTTGAAGCACCCGGTATTATTTTAATTATACGATTCTCGTTTCCACGGCAATTGCTTATTTTGTTTAAGCAATACGCTTTGTTTACAAACGGATAATGTCTTTGCGTCGTAGAAGCAATCGAGCATATGAAAATAATATATATACCATATTTGTATATATACATGTAAACTTAATTTTTTGTATATCGATCGTATCGTTGTGCATTTTCATATCTATAGTAATACATGTATACATATATATACGTATATAAATATATACATATGTATATATACATATATACATACATACATACATACACAAATATATGTAGTAAAATAATCGAACCGATTCTACGCTACTATTAGAAGTAATAAAGTCATTACGGTCCATATGTGCCTCTCTTGCAAATTTTTTCTATTTAAAATAACACTCTAATGCAATAAATAACTTATAATTTAATTACATAATTCTCTGCTTTCAAGGAGAAATTTTCTAATTAAATTTGCTATCGAACCATACTGTATATAACTAACTACTAAGTACAACATATATTGTATACATATATGTATATATATGTATATGTACGCATACACATACATATATACGCAAACGCGTATATATATATATATATATATATATATATGTAAATATGTATATATATATATATATGTAAGTATGTATATATATGTACGTCTATACACACTATTGCTTTCGGTTTGAACATTAATATCCGATTCAATTAACGTTTGAAATTACAACGAGTAACATGAAAGCGAACAATCGTAAATACTTCAAGTGTCAATTGCCCTCCTATCTTTAACATGGCAGTGATGTTAATATATATCGATATACATATAACATGTAAATGCCCCCAAGGCATGAGCGCTTTAAATTCGAGATGCATTTCCCTAACCCACAAAGTCAATAGGAAACTGTACGATGAAATTAAATTGCACTGTGAATTTTCTCTGCCGTCGTATTGGTTTAAGTTGAAGCCACCGTTAAGTGCATAAGTGCATAACAGATATGCAGTGAATGCATCAGTGTTGGCGAGCATGCATAACTGGAGTGCTAAAGCCTTCGAAGATATAAAAGACGATAATAAGACACGAGATAATGATGAAGGGCAATATCTGCACGGTCGTATACACACTCAATACAAAATATGTTAATCAATACAAATTAACTTTGAAACATTTTTTATCAATTATTAATCCATAACGTCTTTTTAGGCATGTTTTGATGTTTTTTTACACGTCTGCTTAAATTGAAAAATGTCACGTAATTATAAGACACATAAGTTAATCAAGCAATGCATCAAATAAATTAAATCGTATCGATTTTTTTCATTGGTATTTGTGAGGGCATGGCCAAATGTGAAACCACCTTTCTTTGTTTTGTTCACAGACCACGTTTTCGTCGAATATTTAAGTAAATATCCTATCATTAGGCAGAGACGCATTTTCAAAAAATTCTTATCACAAAAATTAAGCTTAATACGGAATAAATTCAAATAAAACACAGAACGCGGAAGTTGCAATCGTAGGAAAAAAGGAGATGCCTGCGATGAAAATCGCAAAGAATGTTTTAACTTTTCGCTTAAACAAGAAGCTTTCAGAACGAAACGTTCTAAATAGGTATACGCTTGATTTTGATGAGGTTTCCGGAAAAACCACGAAAAACTTTGTTTATCATCTAAAGTTCTCTTTATGAATGCACAGTCGTAAGGGTAAAAATTCATTGGTTAGTCTAGAAGAGGCAGCCACATCGATATTTATGGTCACAAAGTTTTCCTGTACATATGGTGAGATCAGCAAAGTGTAGTGTACTAGGAGCTGCTAAAGCCGATTTAAATCGACGTGAAGTGGCATGACCACGCTCGGCCACACGTTGCACGAGTTGTCAAGAATGCATTGTTCCAGTTCGAAGAGGAAGTTTTGCCTTCATCAGACGTAGCGTCTTCTTCTTTTCATTAATCTTCTTAAATATTACTGTTCTATTACCTTCCCTCCTAACCCAGAAAATCATCAAAAAGCCGCTTATTTTCAAATGTTTCTCGGGTTTGTTGGGATCCTTAAAGAAATTTCTTAAATAATTGTTCAAAAAATAGAAGGCGCGCCAAAAAAAAAAAGCTTTTCAAAAAGGCTTTCTTGGCCGTACCCCTGCAGAGCACAATTTTGCATATGGGGAAGAATAAAAAAAATTCTTGAAATATTGTATTCTTAGGGATTCCGATTGACAATACACAGGTTCGCGTCCGAAATAAAAGGACCAATGGAAGGGAGGAACAAGAATTGTTTACGAAAAGTAGATGCCACTGATGCAGTATTGGGCCGATTCCGACAATTCAGTATTAATATGTGTGTCGCCTTAGCGTCCCAGCTTTCATTGCTTTTTTTGAGTTACAAATCAGCGATTTTTTACTTAAGACCGCATAAGCTTTCAACCTATCAGCAGCCCACTAGACACTTTCTGAAATTTTGCGACATAGGTCGATCGCTGCTCGTGGCGCTTCCTAGGAGCAAACTTTTATTTTAGTGTAAACGATTTATTCTTGGGTTATATTCCATTAAGTTTCTTAGAAACAAGAATTCAAGGCCATTCTAAAGCATGGAAAGCGAACTTATAGATTGATACGAATTTCCTTCCAAGCTTTAAAATCGTTGCAATTTTGGCAAGTTTTCAGTACGGAGGGATAAAACACACAGACCCATACACATTGCATAAGGCAAGCTATGCTCTCCTTTGAAACGTCTTTATACCTCTTGCGCGCTCGGAATTTGGTTTTTCGCGAATTTAGGACCGGGAATATCCAGCTGGCGCGTCTCGGCTAACAATTTATTGTCGTCACCAGAAGTGATAGGATAAGAATTTTTAACAAATTTATGGCAAATCATTCCGTATATATATATATATATATATATATATATATATAGCAATTCAATGAAGGGATATTGCCCTATACGTGCAAGATGGCGATGACCGGAAAGAAGTGAGTGGCCTTAGCCCGGTGGGAGGTGTGCCGGATTGGTAAATACTATGCCTTTGCCGGCCGAATTGTGAAAGCCTTAATTTATTCGAAACGTAATTGAATCAATGATGGACGACCCTAATGAAAAGTAGTTGATTTGCTAAAAAAGGGCACTAATAAACATCTATGCCTGATGAATTTGTACAAATATTATTTGGTTATTGCATTTTGGTAACCGGTAACTGGTTTTTGGAAACTTAATTCGCTTATTTGTTTTACGAGGGCTAAAGGTTATCAATAGTTGCGTAAAGCATTTACTTATTCGCGTTTTTACAATAACACTATAAAATGTGTATTCAGGCTAATTAATTATATTAAAATATAATTTAAATGCAAATAAAGTTTTAAAAAACAAACTGAAATTGATGTTCGACACATGCATAAATGATTTTATAATTGATTTAAATGTATGTGTTTATGTTTACATATGACTATGCTCTATGCGTATGCATACATACAAACTAATTGTAAAAGTAAATAAATGTTATAATAATAAATACATAAAATTTCTATACACGACCGGGCCATGCGCTTAATGCAAGCGCGCATAAACATTCAAGTACGCACTTACTTACGCTTTTCCTAAAATTTAGAAATTTAAATTAATGGCTATTCAATTATCTATAATTAGGAGATTGTAGTGGCCGGGCATTGTGTGTAAGCTAAACAAATAATATAACCTAACACGTTCGTGTAAATACAAAATGTAGTAAAATTAAAAAGCTATTTTCGATTGTGTGGCCAAACAAACAAATGCAATTAACTTTGACATTGATGATAGCTCAGACCTCATAATTTCCAGATAAATCACAAAAACGCAAAAAAAAAAAAAAAGAAAAGGGAATCAACAAAAATAGTGGAAGAAAAACAAAATTGAACCTAAGCGTTGTTAAGCCCACCACATTCACACCCATATAAAGATACACTAGTAGTGATATGCCACAAGAGCCGGTCAAAAATTATGGAAAAGCATGTCAATCAATTGCAGTCATCGGGGATGTAAGTCTTTGTGCGTGCATGTACCACGCATAGAATGTGTTGATAAATGAAGAGCAACCTTTGAACACAACAGAAAGCGAACAATGGCAGCAATAGCAATATCAGCAGCAGTAACAGTAACTGCAGCACAATACCAGCAGATAGGTAAAAATGCCGGCAAACATGCTTTTGTCTTTGCTTCACATACATTTTGGTATCTAGATGATGGTTATCTTTGGAAAATTTTTAAACTAACAGAATACGAAATGCATGTCCACGTTTTCATCAGGCCGCAGGTAACAAAAAGCTTTCGCATCTGCTTACACGGCTGTTCGATACTCTCTTACAATAAATCGTTTAATGGACAGCTAACGATGAAAACCATCTAACGACTCCAAATTTTCATAGCAAAGGTTTAACTTACATATTTTATTTCTAACCGTTGCTGCTTCTATGCTCTCCCTTACGACGAGAGCACGACGAGTGATTAATAAATGAAAATTGATTCCAATAACTGAATAAAAACAAGTAAGTAAAATATGTTCGATCGTGACCGAATCTATTATGCCTGTCCTCCGTCGTTATCCTAAAAAAAGGACAACAATAGTAAAAGAATATAAATTTTTATGCTCATCACCGAAAGATGTTGGGTACATTCACTTTGTCAAAACGTTTGCAACACTCAGAAGGCAGGTTCAGAAACCCCACAAAGTATACATATTATTGATCAGCATCAAGTTCTGAATCGATTTAAGATTTTACATCTGTCCATCTGTCCGTCCGTCTGGTATTGTTTGTTTTAAATATTCTCCTGACCGCAAAACCAAGGCTATCGACTTCAAATTTGGCAGAAACATTGAAAGTCCATGCACGAAGGTTGGTATTGCAAATGGGTCAAATAGGCCGTAGAAAACGCCCACATCACCACGCAAACTGAAAACATGTCTGTTCTTCAAAAGAAGTAAAAAATGTTTTCTTTTATTTATGACCCATCAACTACAGCAGATAAATCTACAAAAATTTGAACGCACATTCTATGGGCCCAGATGTAGTACCTGTAGTACCTATTATAGTGTATCAGAACTTAAATATTTTTCAATACATTTACAACTCACAGAAGCAAATTTCAAACACCCCATGAAGTATATGAATTCTTGCCCATTTTTCAAATTCGGAATGCACCTAAACATCTCCATCGGTTCTTGCGACCCTCTGTTCGTCAACTAAGCTGTTCGTCTGCCAAACTGTATTGTATCTGTGGTACACATGCTCCCGTTCGCAAAAGGGTAGAAATTTGAGAAAGAAATTTGCAAAAGAGCTTGATAATGGTGCAAGCAGGTCAAAAAACACGCTTGCTTTCTCCGCACCTGTATATAACCAAAACAGAAGATACCTTTGCTTTCTATGTCTCTTGCTCGTTATTCATAAACTAAAACACGATACACGATATAAATGTTCACAAAATTATTCTACCGGAATATCAAATATTAGCCACGCCCATCCAATATTTTGAAATACGAAAATTTTTACATATTTATATAGGACAACGATGATGGGTATCCAACTTACCCATCTCTTACTTCTTAGATAGTACCAACGTTTTAACGAAATGTGCGAAAATTTCTCATGGCATTCTAATCATTACCTTACAAGGTACAGTTATTTTTGCGCAGCTATTTTTATAATTTTCAAAACAATAAAGAAACCGTTCAACCAAACCAATGGCTTGAGAGAAGGGTTTGTTAAAGCTCTGCTCCTTCGAGAAAAATGGTAGAGAAGTGCATTGCGGTCGTATACACACCGATGATGTTGAAAATACTGATCGGCCGAATACGGCAATTGCTCCAGAATACATACAAAAATTGTTTTGGAAGACCGTACAATTAAGTTGCGGCGAATAGTTAACTTTTCTGTTAATCGCAGCACTGAACAGAATGCCAATTGTCCATGAGAAAGATCCGTTCGAAGCGAGTATGTATTGAGGATTGAGTGAGTTTTTTGAAGCTTTTCAGAGGAAATAGAGAATTAGCGATATATAGCAACGGATAAGACATGGACCTAAGGGCAACCGAGCAAATAAAGGCAAAATTGCACGAACAGCGTCTATTACGTGTTCCCGAGTCTCCAAAAGAAATTCGGTGGTAAGAGACATGGCTCCGTTAAAGGATTGACGGCCGAAACTAAAGCGTACTTTTAAGGCTTGCGTAAATCATTGCATAAGAAAAGCGGGGAAATTTTAGAGAAGTGTTGGAACGAATGCATTACGCCCGAAGGAGATTAATGTTATTAAATAAAGTCCTATTTTGCGTAAAAATTGTTATTTTATTAATGAACCTACGAACTTATTGAACTTAATCGGCATGCATTTATAATAGTATGTATGTGCTGGTGGTCGGTGGGTATATTTAATATGAGTGCTCATAGATGTTTAAGAAAATTTGATATGAAATTTTCTTTGTAATTTTGACAGCCATAATAATATTAAATTTTTATTGTTTTCTGTTCAATTGAACACTATGCACATACACACACACACACATACACACACATACAAGCACGTAAGCATGAAAATTCATTTATGTAAGTTCGATAAATTAAATTCCTTTATAGTCCTTCCTTGATACTAAAGAAATTTCTTGTTCGTGCTTATGATCTAAAAAAGAACAAATATGTATATGTATATATATATATATATACGTGTGTTATATTAGTAAAGTCTTTTTTAATATATTTGCTATTTACATATTTGTGCAAATTTATAAAATTGAACAATCTGTCAATTTATTATTTATCATCTTTACGAATTTATTATAGACTTATTCAATTTATTTGAAAAGAATAAAATCAATTTTTTTTGAAATGCAATTAAAATTCTTTATGATAATAAAATTCGTATTGAAACATATTACTTTTAATTACGCTTTAAAATTTAAATTATTGTTTTAATCAATTCTATCAAATTTTATTAAGTCGAGACAAATTTATTAAATGATCAACGAACGTGAAACGTACGCTTAAACTGACGATAGAAAAGTTACCGAGTAATTTCTTCTTTTTTTTTTATGCTTGGTTTGGTGAGCAAACTATTAGGTAGTCCGGAAATTTCTTCGCGGCTTTTCCCGACAACAAATTAAAATAACTTTTCATAGGTAGCTCGACGATTAATTATCGTATAAAAAAAGTTGGATGTTTGGATTCCGTATGACGTGATATGCAACCGAAACAACCCATTTCTGAAGAGAACTGTAGTTGGAGCAACGCAATAGATCACGGTCAAAACACGTTTAGCCAGCTCAAGCAACACCGAAACCGGATATCGGATATGGGCTTATAAAGGGGAATTGTGTATTATGAGTTTCTGGCGCGTAACGAAACAATTCATTCCGAAGTATACTGCGAACAACTAACCAAATTAAATAAAGCCTTGCAACGTCAAGACTTCATACATTTTACCTCGTCCACCAAAAATTATTAAAACTTGTCCGCGATGTGTTACCACATCCACCATATAGTCTTAACATTGCACTATCAGATTACGATCTCTTTGATCTCTATATATATTGACATATATGCAACACTTTCTTGATGCAAAAGATCAGAAATTTTATGAGGAGGGGAAAATGGCCAATATATAACATGATAAACTCTACTCCTTATATAAAAAAAAAAAAAAATTTTATTGCATAGTGAAAGACCGTAAAAAATGAAATATAATTATAAGACTTACGGACGTCCACTGAAAAAGGCTTGAGGTAAGATCACCTTTTATTATGCTAATCGTTTCAGAATCATCTTCTAAATCGGTTTAAGCTTATCTGTCTGTCTGCCTATCCGTCTGTCTTTTATGCTTGTTTTTGATCCTAGGATGAACGCTATTGAAAATGACTCGGATCAGACAACTTTCTCGCCCATTTTCCATATTAAATCTTCTTCTGGGAAACTCATTGCATAAATAACCAGATTAAGCGAAGTGATGTAGGCGGGCCGACATCGACTATAATATTTGCATTTAGTTGAACTGTAATTATGTATACGTTAACATTTCTCCTACACCTAAAAATAATTTAGGATATAAACGATATGTATGCATCTGTTCTCCTGCCTGGCGTTCTGCCAACCCGAGCATGTAGGGTTTTAAATGATTTTCGGACATTAATTGTTACCGAAAATATTTCAGCAAAGGTTACGCTCGATGGACACGCAAATCTAAAGAATTTATAAATATTTAAATCGGACTAAATTTTTATATAATATCGGGTTAAAGCCTCAACCATCTCATACGCCTACGGTTAAATGAAATGTAAAATTTTTTTTATTTTTATAACAACATCGTTGAAGAATATTAAATGATTCAGCGATCAAATCCGAATAAAATTGTAAGTGTTTTTCATTCGCTCAATCGAGAGTGAATTTGATAAAAACCCATTGCCACAGTATTGCTTACCATTATTAGCCCTTTTAAAATGAAGATTGCTTCCCTTCTCTTTTAATTTCTCCAATAATTTCTTCATCCACTTTAATGGACTCCTTAACTTCATTTATATCGTTCATTGCACCATAAACTGTTTTACAGATATTCGGTCCTTAAGTGAAGGAAAATATCGTAAATATATTTGGTCCGATCTTTTGCTTCATCTTTGACCATATTAGTCCAAGAAAAGAAAGGCTAAATGAGGATTTAGTTAAAGTATTTTGGCGGAAGAAATGAGACTTATTGAGAAACGACGTCGTCCTAACGGACCAGCCTTGTTGTGGCTGTTTATCAACATTACGCGAAGAACGTCACGTATTTGTTGCTCACACTTCACCGGCTGACAGTTAGAAACATTTTCATATCAGGTAAATATCGTTTGAATATATGCAATCGATTTTGAAAGACAACGTGGGCCTCATAGTTGGACCACGTTAATATATGCGCATACATTGCATTGTGTCTTAGGAATTTGTCGAAAATTAATTTAAATATTTTCATAATCACTCTTACTCACACCGTCATCTGACTTAAGTCCGTCTAACTTTTAACTTTTCGAGGACATTGCATTGTTTCAATTGAGGGCAAAGTTGAATCGAAAAGACCATTTTTTAAGATTAAAGAAAAAAAAAAAAAAATTAATTAGAAAAATCTTAATACTCTACATATACATACAATATTGCTTTCATATAATACATATATATATGTATGTAAATATATATATATATTGTTTTCTGAACTTTAATGAACATTTTGTGACCGCTTTTCCATAGAAAAGTAAATTTTGCGGAAACCGCGAGTTATTTGGTTAGCAAGAAAAAAAAAAGAACCAAAATTCAAGTCAAAGTTAATGACAATAGCGCAAACTAAAACTAAAAATGCTAATATATACATACATACATATATATATATATATATATATATATATATATATATATAAACTACCGTTCGTTCATTGACTAACTTTTTCTATTTGGAATCATAATGGTCTCATGTAAATAGTGGGGATAGAGTTCACACAAAAACGCCTTTGAAAGTTAAACACATTTTCGAGAACTAATTAAAAAAGAAATTTTAAAACATTAAAAAATGAATTATAAGAGGATTGTTGTAGTTCATGAGCACTCTAAGTAAACTTTAGAGAGTCTTTACAAAAAACTATTATTATTATTATTATTATTATTTTTTAAATATATAGATTAACACTGAAAATTTTATTTATTCTTTCATATTTTTTATTTCGAGCAATATTTGAACTCCTTTCGTGTACTTTCTTTTAAACTCATAAATTGTTCATAAGTTCATGTATGTCCGCATGTATGCTTGCATGGAAGTAGAATATTTATTTAACTTTTACTACCACTTCTACTACCGCTACTAGTACTACTACTACTACTACTACTACTACTACTACTACTACTGCTGCTGCTGCTGCTGCTACTACTACTATTTCTGCTACATCTTCCACGACTGGTACTGGTACTGTTAACATATAACCTGCAGCTATACTTAATGAGTTTTTGCATATCACGTTCTACTCTGTTGGTTATATGCATGATAGTAACATTATATACCCAACAGACGCCGCAACGTCATCTCATGTATCAAAATGCACATAAGAACACGCATATGTTGTTCTCATATATTTAAGTGTTTGTAGTTGTAGTGGTTTAGTGTGAAAATGTTTGTAATTATAGCGTGTTGATAGCTTAACAGCAACGGCAATAGCTACAGCAATTGCAATGGCACCAACGACAACAACAGCGACATAGGAAATACAAGTGTAGAATGACTTGGAATTTCAAGCATGAAATAAGCTTAGCACTAATGAGGTACTTGTTGTTGTTATTGTTATTACTTCACTCTGACCCTTTATGCCATGGTGTAAGAGTGCAGTAAGAGGGAAAGCAAAACAAAAAAAAAGAGAAAAAATAAATAAGTAAATAAATAAAAAAAGAAATGAGACTTAAATTGCTCGCCTATTCTCCTATACACAACTAAATACTCGGAGAAAGTTTGTTGATCTCTTGTCGCGTGCGCTAGGTGTACTGATATCTTCGCATAAAAAGTGTTTGAATATATTTGAAATTAAAGAACAACTTACTTGTAATCTTCGGTTTCGTAGGTGTGTAACGGACATGACGAGAAACACTTGTGTTCGTGCATAACCAAATGATGTTCGCAACTGGTACAATAATCAGGACGATCCTGACATGAGGCACAGTTCGCTTCACACGGTACACAAGTTTTATTATCATAATCTGCGAGCAAAATAAGACCAAATACAGAATGAGGATAAGTTTTGGAATAATTATTAAAAAAAAAAGAAAAGAAAAACTTAAGGAAAATTGCCAAAATGTATGTTAGTAAAATTTTTGGCATAATTGCACTTACTTTCGTAATAACCTTCCGGGCAGACTTGCAAACAAACCGCCAAATCGGTGACATGCAAATGAGCAGGAGCACAAGTTAAGCAACTATCTTGACCGGCACCGGCACAAGTTTCACAAGATTCATGGCAAGGCCAGCAAACCCCACCTTGATTCGGGAAAGAACGCGGTGGACAACGACTTACACAAGTGCTATAGGAATAAAAGGAAGGAATTAAAAAAAAAAAACTAATTTTTGATTTGTACTTCCTTCTAAAACTTAAATTGTTGACTTACTTGTCTAAACGATAGTGTTTGCAAGCCACACACTGCGTCGGTCCTCGACCATAACAGCCCTGTGAATCACACTCAGGATCGCAGTCATGTAAAACCAATTTGTTATTCGCATCAGCCATAACATTTTGCCGTTGCGGTGTCGGAATATTGTGACCATCGACAGTAGCTATAGCTTTTTCTGGATTCGAAGCAGCGCCGGTGAACAGATTTTGAAAACTTAATACCCCATTAATAGGATCCATATTAAAGTATCCACCATCACCCGCCGATTGAGTTAAGTCCGATTCGGTAGGAAAAGCATATGGATTAGCCGAACCTCGCAATTGTTGATTAATTAAATCATTTTTCAAACGTAATGGCTGTATGGCAGTGCCATAGAATATTAACTGCCATTTGGATAGAATACCGGGTTGATTAACTCGCCTGCGGCCGCCATTAATGATTTGTAAAGTCCATCTTCCTTCAGCTTTCTCGCCCCAGAAATGTACACTTAAGAAAGGCCAATCGTCGAAATTTGATTTCACAATGTCTCGAGGTCTCTCAAACAACAAAGTACTAGTAGTACCCATGGGAGAGGTTAAGAGGATTCTTAGATTGCCGCGTGGAAAGAATCGCAATGTGATTCTACACTGCACATGCTCAAGATAACGGACCTCGTTTATAGTCCCTGCACAGCCGTTCACGTCCATATGCGTCGCTAAGGTATAACCATAAGTGCCTTCGATTTTACGATCTTCATTATTTTCACGCGATTTGCATATATGCTGAGGTGGTACCGAGGTCCATTGTTCAGCCAATGAAACCATAGCTCCAGCGTCCATAAGGCCATAACCAAATTTATGACTGTATTTGCGCTTAACACCGTTCAACATCCAACCACTTTCCTTTTCCAAAGGAGCCGGCCGCGACGTATAAACGACAAGATATTGCATATCACGCCATGTCAGATTAGGATTAGCTTCCAAAGCCAAAGCACAAATACCAGCAGCCAATGGCGCCGATGCCGAGGTGCCCGTGTGCTCTACCGTGCAGATATGATCCGGCCTTAATCGACCATCCATATCAACCGTAGCGACGCTTTTATCGTGCCCAGGTGTACCCGAACTATAAGTGGTAGCTAATGTTGAAGAGCATTCCTCCAAATACCAGGGTTTAAATCTGCAATAGTAATAAAAAAAAATAAACACAAAAAAAAAAAAAATAATAATAATAATAATAATAATAACAATAACAGTAAACAAAAGTTTAAATATATAATAAATATTAAAATTTATTGAAAATTTATTATTATATTTCATGGTTAATAACATTCTCATTCAATTAAAATCATTTTAATTCCGGGTTTGGTGTTGTTTTTTCTGCATTTTTATTTAAAAATTTTTAATGTATATTTATTGGTTTTAACAAATTAAAAAGCTTATAATTGCCAATTAGGTCAATTGGTTGACCGTTTGGCTAACTAAATGTTTGTCTGGTTAGCTGAGCATGCTTGTGTTTGGCTTGGTCATGTTTTCCATATAATGTTTAAGTTTAATAAATTTTTAATGGTATGTTTTTTATTCAAAATTAAAAAAAAAAAAAAAAAAACAGATTATTTTCGCATCGGTTTTCGCTTTATTACTGGCCAAATACCGATAATTGTTCATTAAAACTTTAAACAAAAGCAGATGATTTAAAGTGCTTACGTAAAGTATTAATGAATGCATTAAAAACAAAAAAAAAAAAAAAAAAAAAAAAAAAAAAAAAAAAAAAAAAAAAACAAAAAACACAAAAAAAAATACTAACTAATTTAAAAATTTGACTTTTTGAAAAGTTTTGTTAAAAATTACATTGAAAACTTTAATGTCGTAAAATAAATTTTAACAAATGATTGCAAGCAATACCCAAATGGAGAGACTGTGAAAGCTTTAATAATGAATGACGTTCACAATTTCGAACAGATTGAGGAGAAATTTCATCAGAGTGCTTTGTAGAAAGCATATATCATGTGCCTATATATGCATGATTTTTTTTTGTTGTTGTTAACAACAAAAAGGTGTAAGGAAATTTTAAAATAAATATAAAGAAAAATCATAAAACAAAAATAAATTCTTGACACATTTGGTATTTGCTTTGCACATACAATAATCTCCACAGCACTTACCCGCCTTGTGTTGCACTTGATATGGACAGAGTAAATATAGAGTTGGTGTAGCCATCGCAGTTGCAAGAGTCTGTATAACGGCCGCCATTGCCGGATGCCCAAACAAATATTGAACCTTTACCCTGCCGACCGCTGGTTACGCCATAAATAAAGGCGCGGCGTGCCAAAGGCCCAGGACCATCAACCGTTGAACCATCATCCTCGGGACCCCATGAAGCACTGTATATGTCAATGTGTGAAGGATTTAAGCTTAAAGCTTGTGCTTCAACCACATCATTCACTTTACCATCCAACATGCGTACACCTGAAAAACAACAAGAGTTTGCATAAATAAATACAACTACTTGCCCGCCTGTAAATATCAACCAAAACAAAAGTTACGAAAACAAAATTCTCAATAAAAGGTTATGCCATCGTTGTGGCGCGTATTGTGCCAATCTTTATTTCTGGGTAAATGAAAACCCAATAATAATCGAATGTAGCAAAGAGCAAAAAAAAACAAAGAATAAATGTATCTTTGTTTCCTCTGATGCCTTGCATAATCTCTGCACGAACATACGAGGTCAGATTGGTATGCAGAAACTACAAAAACAATTCTTTCACTTTCAAATACTTTTTCCTGTTTTTTTTTTTTTTTTTTTGCTTTTCGAAAAAGTTCACTTAACAGTGCACAACTGTTTCCAGACAATGCGATTAAAAATCGGAGAGCCGTGATAGCGTGTTATACGATCGAAATTGCGGCCATCCTCAGGACGAGTAGTTAGGAACGCTGTGAGAGCAGATTTGTACTGTTAGAGCATTTGATTGGCGAGCATGTCTCTTCTATCTGGCCAATACATAATTACATACCATATGCCTGTTAACGCTACGCTGTCTCAGGCGACCATCAGAATAGTCTGGGCCTAATAGCTTGGACTTATCTGATCGAAATTCCGAGTCATGTTTAAACAATTCGTACAACAAGTCTCTTGTTTCTCTGTTTCATGTTCGCAGCTTTCTAGTGAGTGAATCTTCGATTAATCTTGAATCTGTTTTACCCATAAGAATGCTTAAATCTCCCTGTATATGTAAATGCCATTCTAACAAATCAATTTGGACATTCTCGTCGAAATTCATTACCTATAAAGCAATTGTGTACGAGGCTCGATCTCTTCAATCCACGATAAGTTAATGTCGGCAGTGTTCTTAAGCAACATATATCTTGTAAGCTTCGTATTGAATCCATAAATTTTGTCTATAATTCCTTATACTACAATGCAAATTGATTAACATGGTCTCCCTATCGTTGTTGAAGTAAAAAGTTCTTTACCATTTGTTTTCTTTTGCTGTTCTTATATTAATGGTTTGAGTCTTTTTCTTCTTCCCGCTCTTCTACTTCTTCACCTTAACAAACTTATCACCTATAAAAACATCACTGAGTATTTTCAGGAAAATGACTTCACTATACTAAAGCATTTTTGTATTGTTTATGTCGCACGAAATTAAAGAAAAATTAATTTAAATGATATAAAATTCAATGCTATCCAACTTTGGCGCTTGATAAACTTACTAGAAAAGTGATTATCAAAAAAAAAAAAAGATAAAAAAAATGTCATCAAGCATATGTTTACGGCTACTATTATGTTATGTTGCTTTTGCCGATAAGGTTTTATGTATAATGAAATGTTAAAAAAAAAAAAGAAAAAGGAAAAAAACCAAAAAAACTTAACCCAAAGGCTTACATGGCATGAATGCGGTTATTATCTCATACCTAAGTGTCGCTGTGTGGGTATATAAAGCGAATGATAACTCTGTAAACACTGTGTACACCTTGTTTTTAAAGGGAGAAAAAGAGAAAAAAAGAAAAAAGCTTTCAATTTCATCATGACGCCTTAAGTTGATCGTTTTGATTACAAAAGAGCCTAAGGGTTTAACGAACGCCATTACCTATCCGCAAAGTGTACTAAAAAGCAACGAACACTTTTACCACCCAAAACAGAACTTTCTATTACTACTTAAGTCTTTGTATGCACAAAGTTTACACAAGGGTGAAAGTTTTAAAAGTTTACATTTTATTCGTCCCTCCCTTCATTTCACTTTCCTCACACATACACACACACACACTTGATGCTTACGTTACTGGTAAACATTGAAAATACAAAGTAAGCGTTTCTTAGAAGCTTTCACAGACAAGAAGTTGAATCCATTTTTATTTGATTTTTTTTTTTTTTTTCTCTTCGTCAAACACATGAAAGTACTTGTGTATGTGTGCAGAAATAATTGAAAATTTTTCGTTTCATCCGTTGAGATCCGCACAAAGTGTCGCTGACACTTTGTAAAAATATTGACAAAACATCTTAAATATGCATACACGCAGTCACCGAACCGTATTAATGTATGTGTGGTGTACATGCATGTGTTGCTTTCATTTTTTCTTTCATTTACTTTTAAAAAAAACATCATAATATGTGTACAGTTTTCATACAACACGTAAAATCGGTAAAATCAAATTCTTCGTACGGTTTGTAACATTGAAAAGCGCACATTAAAAAACCTTCTAATCACGTACACATATCTAATTAATGCGTTGTTTGCCACACTTTGAACAATCGGTTCCAGTTATCTTACGTTTTCGAAGGAGAAAATTGGGAAAGATAATTGAAAATCTCATTGGAATCGTTTAAATCAAGTTTCAAATTAGATGGAGAAGGACGGATGGTCACTAATTTCGTATTCTAATTGAACTGTGTTAGCCATGTTTCGATACTTTTTCAATAATTTATTGAAAAGACAATAATGTCGAGGTAACTCGCGCTCAAGAAATCGTTTTATTTAATTAGAGTTCTCGAAGTTCCATATAGAGTTGAAAAAATATTTTTTAAAAATATTATCTACAACCATTTAAGAGAAAAAGAAAAAAAAAGAAACAAATTTTACAAGATATCACTGCTCCAGGTAAGTCGGGCGGCTTCGAACGCTCGTAGAAACGTCAGATGGCTAAAACACCTTTCAAAGGAATACTTTCGTCAATGCCTTGCAAACTAAAACTGGATTCTAATAAGAATTAATTTAAGAGCAACGAAAAAGCAAAGGTACTTTAAAACTAAAATGTTTGCTGTTCTTGATAACGGCTCACGATTGTAATCATGATTTAAAGGCAGAGATTGCCGAACGCCGTTAAAGGGACTCGCTCGTTTTGAATTCCGCAGCGCATTTATCATCGTATATGTATATCGAATATATCAAGTCTCGTTCGTAATTACATTTTGGACGCGGAAAGAAGAGGCCAAAATATGATGCTCTACCTTCCTGATGCGCTGGCTTCCCTTATTGTCGACCAAACAAAGAGAAATTATATCGAAAAATTGTGACGACACAAAAAGCTACCTACGTAAAGTGTAAAAAAAAAAATGTCACTCGGGGGAACGTATATATGTATTGGAATTTCTTTATGAAAATTTTGATTTCATATTTATTTCATCGTCCGCTCGATACTGATGCCGTACCAATCAAGACCATTTTGAAGGTTACACAACTCACCGAAATAACTCGCAATATTTTTTTCTTCAAATTTCGGTCGATTTATTTTATGCACTTGCGTTCGTTTCATTCATTGCATCGGTTGGCATACTCGGACATTCGAAATAAACAAAAATATCTCAATTTGGTTTTATTTTTAAATTTATCTTAGTTCCGAAGCATTCAAGATTCGTTTTGACCGAATAAAATTTTCTTATTTAATGTTTTTGCTCGCATTTTTTTTTTTGTTTTTTGTTTTTATTATATTATTTTACAAGAGGTTTGTTGTCTGAGTAGATGTCTTGATATTCCGCATTGTAGACATTAACACGATACAAGCAATCGTCAAATGTTGTTGCTTGATATTTGAAAAATTTTCGTTCAGCTTTTATTGAGGGGGTTGAAGGAAACAGTTTTGAGGCAATGTTTGCCTTAGAGTTTCCTTCCAACTAAAATTATCATTGAGTTTTCTTTATGATATTCGAAGCTTGTTAGCAAAATGGAAACTGTTTTTGGTTGTTTTTTTTTCTTTGGGAAGTTTTTTTTTTGCATAGTATTCCAAAGTATTTTTAGTTAATCGACGCATGTCTAAAGTGAAAAATTTTAAATTTATGTATGGACGACATAGTTGTCTAATGATAGTTGTACAAAATTAACATTTGAATTTGATGGACTTTAAACCTAGGCGATTGCAACCTAGCTTAGCTTTCAGTTCCGCCAGATACTGGGCACAGGCTTTTCACACATTGTGGAAATATTCACAAGAGTTTGAGGTCCATCAAGTAGACCTGACCACGCTTGACTTCCCGTCGACGGAAACGCACCATGGAGAAGTCATTGAGAGTATCAGACATCGTCTGCTTGCAGACTTCTTTACTAAGAGATCAGCTACTATGAAGCCTCAAGATTTAACACAAGTGTGAGATGTTATATGGAAGGAGCCTGAGAAGTAGTACTATGACTTGATGCTTGGAAATGCTGAGATAGTACTAGTTCCTCTATATAATTGACATCCGTGCGGAAAAAGTTTGATAGCAACCCAGGATAAGCCAATTTAAAGAGTGACTATGACAAGCTCGCGTAATGCCGACAAGTTAGAAGCATTATAGTGCTAACTATAGGGACAGCGCGTGTCAGTCCACTCAATTTGGTAGGCCCCGTGCACGAAGAATGTCCGTATAAACTTTTAAATGCGCTTGGAAAAAAGGGTGTGGAAGTGACAAAGTGACTGATTGCTGGGTACGGGCCTTCGGAGAGTGTTATGGATACTTCATTGAACTTGACCGGACAGGGGGGGGGCACTAAATAATTAGAGGTGTCAGATAGTCCCTACCTTGCCCAGAGGAGAGAGTTTGGAGTATGTTTAATGTTTCATACCTAGTATTCTAGTTTTGATTAAGGGTCCTCTTGCTAATGAAGGATTCTTTCACAAATTCATTTAACTCGTATAATAAATGGGATTTGTCTGATTGTGTTTACTTGACAGTGTAGACGGAAAATGTCAAAGGTTATCGTTAAGTTTTCCTATTTATTCGCCTGATGTTGATGCAAGTATTTTAGTATTCGATATACGGTTTGCAATTTTCGACATACTTTCATGGGACTGCGTCTGACAATTTTTAATAATACCGCTCTATCTCTATTTTTTTATATCGATGAGTGAAAGATAAGGGGAAATGAATACATTTTGTCAAACCTTTTGCAACGCGCAAAAGGAAGCATTGGAGACCCCACAAAATATATATATTCTTGATGAGCAACAAACTTTAAATCGATTTAAACATGTCCGTCTGCGTGTTTGCCCGTCTATGTAATGTTTGTTGTAAACATTCTCCTGCCTGCAAAAATGAAGCTATCGACTTCAAATTTGACACAAACATTGGAAGTTCTTGCAAGTAGGTTGGTATTGAAATTGGTCCAAAGCGGCCAACGGGCATGCCTACAATACTACGTGACATAAAAATACTTTTATTCCTCAAAAAGAATAAAAAATTGTTCTTTTAGTCATCACTCATAAGCTATAGCAGGTAAATGTACAAACACTTAAAGGCATATTCTAAGGGCGGTGCCCATATACAAAGGTTGAAAAAAATGATCACGCCTTCCTAATATTATAGCGTATCAAAATTTAATTTTCTTTCAATACTTTCATAACGCGCAGAAACAAGCTTCAAAACCTCCTTAAAGGATACAAATTCGTGGCCAGTTTCAAATTTGGAATGCACCTAAACATCTCCGTCTGTTCGTTTGTTCATCTGTCTGTCTGCGCAGCTTTTTAGTATTAGATATCGCCTACAAATTTGCAAAAGAGTATGAAAGTGATTTATACTTTCCCAAAGACAAGCCTACAACGCCCACAAGCTTATGCGACGAAAACGTGCATAAACAAGTCAGCCCTTTCATGGAGTAAATCTGCACGCAATCTAAACGACACAAATAAGAAGAATGTTGTAAATCCTTATATACGTTAAATGCGTGTGTGTTGACTGAAATGTTTTTGGCAGATCATGTTTATGAACAATTGCTATCTTAACTTGTTCCAGGACTCAAGCTGAGAAAGTATGCAAGAACTTCCAGAGAAAGTACAGACGAACAGATTCGCCTAAATCGGCTCAAAATTCTTCACTTATCATTATGGAATTTTTCATGCTCTGCTATAAACTAAAGACAATAAAAAAAGTAGTTTTCAATATATTTCTCTGCATATAAGTACCAAAGGTTATGTTGTGTACAGTATGGTTACGTAAAACGCACATCTGATAGTTTAACAGGATGGCTAATGGAAAACTAGTCGATTTTCCAAGAAACAATATTTCAAAGAAAAGAAAAACCAAAGGCCCAATAATCACGCTTTACCTGCATCTGATGCAGCTGGCGACTCGCGAAAAGGTTAACAACAATTATGAGAAATTGTATGTTACAAAGCATCTAAAATACAAAGGATCGAAATTAAGAGAGAGGTACACCGATTACAAATTGTTTTCTTTTATAATTTGATTTGCGTCATAACACTTGCTTTCAAAGAACTAACGATTAGATAGAATTCAAATTTACTTAGAATGAGAAGATGAAAATACTTATTAAGCGTATGCTTAGATAGAAACCACGACGAAACCGATAGGCTTCATTTGTCCATGTTTCGCTAGAGAAGGCAAAAACCGTGCCTTCTTCTCTTTCCTAACTTTTTCCATTTATAGAACTTAAGTGACGAATATAAGATAATTGCGGGACGGTGATGGATGATGATACGATTTATTGGGCCGGCTTACAAAGTCCAACCGCTATTCAGAGTCATTTCAATTTTCCATAATCTTAGCAGCAAAAGCCCAAAGCACTGCAACTTTTTCTACAACGAGTTTATTGTGGGTAGAATACGTAATAATGCTCGTCAAGAACATTATAATCGACTTCAGCTATAAAATACTAAAGAGTTTTGCGAACGAAATGATATACGATCAACGGCAGTCAATCATTGTTGAAAAAACAAACATTATGAAGAGACGCTATGTTTGTATGCATGTTGAAATGTTGTTTGCCTGGTCAGTTAAGTACTGGAAAATGAAGTCATATCATGAAGTCTGATTGTGTGAGTTCATACGATCCATTTGTCGAAAAAGCCTCTGCCCCTCTAGAAAGCTCTCCTTATACCAATTAGACAGTAGTATACAGGCCTGGTTGATCAAAAACAGTGAATGACTTGCCTCGGATACAATGCTTACGTAGTTAACGTAGACATAAGTGATTCGCTGCAAAGGGAATATAATTTCCTTACTATCCCGATTAATTAATATGCGTTTGTTATTGGGAACGGGAAGTTCAATAGCCATATTGTGATAAAGAAGGAAAATTGCACACTCTTCGATGATTCGGGAGTACAATTGAAGTGTGTTCAGTTAGCTAAAACAAAAGTGAGTGACTTTTTTTGTTTTTGCTTGAAAAAGAACATCTCGGAATTTGAAAATTTAAAATTATTTGAAAATTCATGGGGACCACCTTCTTGCAAACTAGACTGCAAACACTGTAATGGCATTCCTATGTGTGTCGTCCTTATGTGCATATATGTGATGCCAGTATTTACACAACATTATGTTTATATGCTGCAGTACAGCTGTGCTGGCGATAATCATTTTTGCAAATAACAAAATAAGCGGTTGTTTGCATGTGTGAACGTATGTTTGTTTAGAACGATGTTCACAACCATACAAATTTATGCTGCCACTGGAATGTTCAATATGTTTTTTGTTTACGAGTTGTTATGTATGTATGTGTGTCTACGGCAATGTACTCTTTTATTTTTCTTCTTTTTTTTTTTTTTGTTGCTTTACTAAAGTCAAAGTACAAACAAAAGGATTTTTTTTTTTTTTTTTTTTTGCAAGAGTAGAAGCGGTTGTTACGTATAATGATGATAACACTTGGAAGGCTTTGCAAACAATTGTTTATCGTAGTAACAAGAAAATAAAAGAACGAAAGGAATGCCATAACAACGTGTACGAAAAGTGGAGATAATGGATCGGATAAACATAATAGGTCAGCATAAATTTACATGGCTTGTATGTATGTTACTATGTAGGCAAATTGTATTATAGTTATTGCTTTATTTCTAGGAACCACACTTCGTTCGCATAGCTTGAAATCATTGAAAATCTCTAACCGATCGGCTGTTTATTCGCCCTCGAAATTAAAATCGAGAGCTGTAAACCGTTAAACTTAAATCTATAGCCAAAAAAAAAAAAAATTATATTCTGTCGCTTTACGTTTAATCACACATTTCAATTTCAGTCAGATGCTGTAGACGTTCACGCTGAGTTAAGAATTCCTTTTCATGTACTCGGTTGTTGTCAATAACAATTTTATATATGGAATTAATATTTTTCAATTTGAAAGAAAAATGGTGAACATGAAAGCAAAAAAAAAAAAAAAAAAACAAATGTTTGTTACTTACCCCCAACGCTGGCATTGTAAGCCACACCAACGCCACAGTAATTGTTAAAAGCCACGGCTGCCACTTCACCGGCACATCGGGTACCATGCTTATTATCACCATTATCTTGCGGCGTTGGATCCGAATCGTTGCCGTTAATATCGAATGAAGCATCAGGGTCCTGCAGAATAAAGGAAATATACAAACGATTTGTTAAGTAGTCATCACCGTCTCACCTAAATTTTTTTTATTAAATATTAAAAACACATTCAAATTTTAAAAACAAATACAAATATATAAAGAGACGCACCTTACGGTGGCAATTATAGCAATCGAAAAAAAATTGCTTTTTTTTTTTTTTAGAAATTTTGCACCTTTCATTAGGCCATGGAATGGAGGAATTAATCATGACTTCTTCAACAACATATCGTATTGAACGAGAATTATAATTCATGCATGAACAATCATGCTAAAGCCCGACTGTACAACCGGAAACCATTGCTTCGGAAAAGACAGACTCCTTTAAAAAATTTATCATATCACCTGTTGTTGGAAGAATTGAATGCCAGCACAATTTTTACAAATTTATTCCACATTAGATATTAATACCGACACATTTAAGCGGCTATATGGGCCGAATGACTTTTAATTTTATTTGTATTCTTACGGAAGACACGAAAATATAAAACGTAGTAAATTATGTGTTTTTTTTTTTTTTTATTGCTTTTTCGACAAATTTCGTATACACAAGTCAAGATAAATAAAAGGAGATTGCAGTCATTTCTACGTAAAATGATTGGAACCGAAGAATATTTTCATATTCGTTTATAGTTTAATGCAAATTTCATTTACGTGCGACTGTAACCAGATACGTATACGTAACAAACAAACACTGTTTTTTACATTATGTTTCGATCATTAGATCGAACCAGAAACAGTTTTGCATCCAATATTTAGATGGTCCGAAATATACGCAGCATTTATTATGGGACTGAGTATGTTAAGTTTGTGTGGATGTATATAACACTCAGAAACATTTTAAATAGACCCATTTTTTTTATTATACCGATCAATTCAGAATCAGTTTCTCAATCGACTTAAGTATGTCTGTCCGTCTGTTCGTCTGGAGTGACACCATGTAGTCTTGTGTTCAGCAAAGAGATCGCTATTTTTGGGATGTTTTGATAAAATGTGGTACACCGACGTGTTTTGACCCCAAGATGAATTCTATTGAAAACGGATTGAAACGGACCTGAAAATATTATATAGAATACTGACAACTTTTCGACAAAATTCGTCGGGTATAATATTTCGGCATAATAAATGTATGTGAAAATTCCAGTTCGCACATAACTGTCTCCTACTAAAGCTAAGCCCTTTTGCAATAAAACGTTCTATTGTTGGAATCTTTCACAGCTAGATTCGCTTAATAATAACAGTTTGACTTAAAAGTCACTTGTGCCAAATTTCCATCATGAAGGTTTACTTTTTATTCGCATGGGTGGTAAGTTTTTATATGACAGAAATTTGTATTTTTTAATATTTTGAAATAAAGATTGGTGCACAGTCGTAATTTGAGAAAAAAATTAACCGTAAGGAATTTTTACCATCTAAGCTCAGTTGTTTGCACCTGACATCATATAAGGACCCTGATGAAGACAAGCTTTTATATAGAAAAAAAAAAGTACAATTATTAATAATTTATGATGAAAGTCGGTGGAGAATATTAAATTGACATAGAAATTAGTTATAACACGTTGGGACTACGCCGATCTATTTTGCCCCTTGCATCCCTTATAAAGGTGATCGTTTAAATTAATACTTTCTATGGAAACAAAGCCTAATGTTTAGTGCTTTATGAAGAAAATGAGTGCAGGATAATAAGGTACTTGAAAGCATCAAGTCAGTGTACAGGTTGTGGGTCCTCGTTTTTTATATTTACAAAAAGTGCGCCTTTAGATGGATACAAAATGTTTTTGTTTTTGTATTTCATCCCGAAAATAAATGAAGAATGAAGAGGAGTTGATGGAATTGTTAGCGTTGGCCGTCTTTGATCTTCTTACTAGTTTTCGTAATAATTTCTAATCGATTATCTGCTATATGCTGCAACACTTCGATGAAAGAAGATCGTGGAAGTTTTTTAATCTCTAGCCAGTTGGGTCAGCGATGTTTGTGCGCTGCAATGTAGTTTAGTGCACTAACACAAATATATTTCTAGTTGTACTGGAAGTGTTAGAAATTTGTTTGTTCAGTTCGTAGATTTATTTAATGATCAAAAAATAACAAGAATTTTCGATGAGTTTATTCTGTTGTGTTACTTGGTTACTTCGTATTGTTATTAACAGCCGTTTCCCGTACCGATGTCTAGTTTTTTTTTGATTAGTGGATGACCCAAGACTTTCTTATATGTATGCAGCGATTACTTCGAATGTGTTCGATATTTTGCCCATTTGTAACAATAACATCACGCAATGATATTACAGTGTTGTTGCATTTGTCCGATACCTTTAAATGTGTCCTTTAAACTGTGCACAAAATCTATACCGGCGTTATTTCTGTAACCTCTGTGTCTCGTTATTATTCCCATATTTGCTTTAAAATATTCTTTAATTAATTTTCTTTACTGTGTTATACAATTATTATAAAAAAAGCGAAGAAAATAAATGTCAGAATTGCAGATGATTTGCAGGATATACGGCCTGAGTTTTAAATTTACTTTCAATCTTCCACTTTTTTGCAATTTATGCCTCAGGTTCTACAAACATTTAAACGAACAACCTTCAAGTTAAGTGTTTTGAAGATGTAGGTATTAGGACTTACTTCAAAATACCGTATTTGTATTCCTTTTCTTATGCAGTCACCGAAACTCGTTCATCTTTATGCGAGTCGATTGATCCATTTATCGTGTTTTTTGTTAAGTTTTGATTTACGTCAAAAATGTATTTCAAATTTCTTTTCTTCCTGTTTTTTTTTTTTTTTATCAGCTGCATAGAAGGGTTATTCTCATGCTTTTATTTTATTATTACTTATTTTATATATAAAATATAATATTATTTTTTTTTTCTTCTTTTGCACTTCAGTGTAACAACACAAGATTTATATACAATAGTATCCAGGGAATAAAATGCATCATTGTCATAAACATTGACATTGTTATGATGCATTACGATGCATTACGATGCCTGTGTGTATGTCTGTGTGTGTGTGTGTGTGTGTAGATAGAAAGATGTGTTGATTTATATATTCTTGAGGATTTAGTAAATTTTATAGGATTTTTTTCTTCTCACTTTGTGATATGCTACTAAATCATTGAATTACTTCTTTATCTTATGAAGAATGCTTTAGCTTATTAAAAAGAAAAAATAACAATGAAGTAAAAATATTGAAAAAGGAAGAGCGAAGAAGTGAATGAAACTTTATTATAAATACCGTGGAGAAAAGAAAAGTCCATATATGGGAAATCATATCTTTGTTTCCCTTTTTATCCGCAATGGTTCACGACTTGATATGTGAAGTAATTTCTTAATATAATAATGGAGTTTATTTTTTCACTATTTATATCTACATATATATATATATATATATATATATTTTGTTTTTTATTGTTGCGCTGACTGAAAAACATTTTACGAGCTTGTAATGAAATTTTGAGATTGAAGAACAACTCTCCTCTTTAAAGTTTTTATATAGATTTTAATGGACTTTCTTTTNAACTCTCCTCTTTAAAGTTTTTATATAGATTTTAACGCATTAAATGTTTAATTTTTTTTTTTTTTTTTTTTTTTTGCTTTTTGTTCTTTGTCTAGTTTTCGTAAGAGTTTTTTGCTTTAGTGTCATAAAATTGACGATTAGTGTCATGAAAGGAAATAGATCGTAAAATATTGCATTTATTTTTTTTTTTCCTTTACATTTATTTATGTTATGTATATTAAATTAATTTTGCTTTCATTTCCTTACAAAAAAAAAAAAAACCAATAAAAATGTCAACCTTTGAAAGAGTAAGCAGTGCTAGTTTTCACATAACTTGACGACGTATTGTTAGCGATAGGACAGAAAGAACATCAGTTAAGTAAGAGGCATAAGTGCCTATTAATTTGTCTTAATCATGTGAATGGAAACGAAATATTATTTGAAAGATAGACATTCGAGTGTTAATCGAGATTTAATTTGAGTTATAATCACGTTCACCTGAAAAGTTTTATCCCCTAATGAAAATGAAACATGGAAGACATGACTTATGAGAGTAAGCTAAATAGCTAAGTGCAAGTGTAACAGTAAAAAGCGGATTTCTTTCGTTGTTCACGCATTAAAAAAAAATGATTTTTATGATTGCGCCAATTTGAAAAGAGAATTGCAAGCGTTTATGAAATAACTTTGGCGGTTGCGTGTAAGAGGAGGAATACTCCTCTTGACAAAGAGATTACAAATGATGACTTCATTCTTTAATGGAAAATGGCAACGAAGACTGACGGATAGTGTGAAAACAATTAAATCGAATTCAAAAGGTCACATACAAGACTTAACGGAATAAGCTGAAAAGTTGAGAGCGAAAGGACATGCTGCTGTCGAGACAGTGTATTTATGCAACTATTACTACTCCGTCTTGTACGATCTTCCTAATAAACAAACCGTTTAAGACTTTAAATTAAATTGCCGGACACTTCACAACTACGAAAACATTATTTTTGAAAAGTGCTTTTGACTCCAACTAACTGAAAATACGCAAAGAGAAAACCTAATAAATACCGCACTAGCAAGAAGCGCAGGAATGAAACGGTTACATAGGGACTAGTAATAGGTTCCCAAGTTTAAAATTACTAGAGCAAATGGTGTCTTCAACGTGACGGAGAATCAACCCTACGGTGTCCGATGGCACACGAAGTGAGAAAGCATTACTTACACAAGGGGGACTCGCTCGTAGTTCCAGAATAATTACATGTATATGGCATGCCCCTTTTGATAGGGACGAAGTCTGTCTAACACCTCAAATATTCAATGCTCCCGCGATTTTGGGAGCAACGACAGCCACTAAGCATTTCCCTGAACAGCTGTTCTCAGCGATTAGGAAAAAGATCGTCACCTCACAGATTCTGCTGCAGTTCTGCAAAAACTGTAGCCAGCAATTCTACGCAGAGATGACCGTCTGGACAACCTGGTCGACGTCCTGCTTTAATTATTTTAAAAGTCTAAAGTACGACCTTGAATAGTATATGACTATATGCCAGCTAGATCCATACCTCACAGATTGGTGGTCTATGTGCCAATACAAACATAACTGCGGAAAAGCTGAAGGGTGTATCACTGAAGTAATTTAATTAATAGACTCACGCCTGCGTTCGCCAATAGGCGCGATTGCATCCTTATTCTACAACACAGCAGCTATAATGTTTTTGAATATTGTTGAATTACGATTAAGTTTTGGTGGCGGCTGACTGGAAAGTCGCTATTGGGGAATTAAATTTTGAATCTATGACGGTTCGTAGCAGATTCCCATCTCATCGATAATAAATCTGCCCAAAGCTGAAGATTAATAACAATTTCTCCGGAAGACTGCATTTTCATGAAATTATTTAGTATGTATGGTAGAAGCGTTTATTTGCAGGTACAAACATACAATTGATGTAAACATAGGCGCTTTTAGTTCGAACATATTTATTGGTTGGGTAATCTGGACATGCACTTCTTATTCAGGTTGTATGCACAACAACGATAATTCACTTAATACAAATTCATTGACTTAGCAGATTATGTCCAGGTATCATAACGAGTAAACTCGTTGTGATTTTCTTCTGTTTATTTGTAAAGCTTATAGCGGTTGTATAATCACAACTTAAAGCTTAAAGCCGAGGAAAAGATTTTTAACCCCAGTTTAGTCTTTGAGAAACTTTTCTATTCTATTTAGTCCATTATTTTAAAATTAGAGACTTAACAGTGTATAAGTATAAGTTTTAACAGGAAGCGAATATAGTAAAAATCAATAAATTAGTTGAGAATGCCACGTACTGGTGACAAAGCGTGATGTGACAAAGTTATTGCTAACTTATCTCCCGATAGTATTATGTATGTATACATGTACTTGTATTTGTACTTGTGCGGTGGGCGCGTTTAGCCCCGACTCCCTAATTGAATCTAGACGCACGTCGCTCATAAATAGTTCAAAATCAAAAGTCATACCCTTAGTTCTTTCAGGTCTTGAATAACTGACGAGTCCATATTAAAATATTAAGCGATCTCATCGAGATTATTTCAGGTAGATCGGGTCTATTCGGGAATTTAGCTTCTAGACCCAAGCTTATTAAATTAAAATATCTAAACTTTGGAATTGCACCGACGGTAAGCTAATGAACGGTTAACGAATTGTAAAAAAACCGGGCGCTACATAAGCCTTGTATTAAATAGAAGCAAGTAAAAATATTTTAGTTGGGCAAGGCCGACTATTAAACATCCTACACAAGTTCGTTTAATACAACTCTTCCTCTAATTACGCGATAAAAAGTCAAAGGTTAAAAGTTATACTTTACTTTTCGTAGGAATAGTTGTCGACGAAGGGCGTCGCAAAGTAGAGTTATATGGTCTAATCTTTTTATATCAATTTTTATGTGCTCAAGATTAGGCTTAAATGTAGGGAATGCTCGTATTTCAATATAGGGTTTGCCCTTAAGCCAAACATCAGCCATGTCAACATTTATGAAAAATTTGCGACCACAGATAGTTGGCGGGACATTGACAAACACGCGCACATCTCAATCTTAAGTCTAAATATGCTTTACATTACAAGCCGTGAAGGTTCATACCCTTGAATGAATGCCACCAAATGGACAAACCTGGTCTTCCGAAGCAGTGAGCAATTGATCAATCTTTAGACTGAATTAAATGTTAATATGCAATGAAGGCACAGCTTCGTTAGCGGGAGGGACATAAATGCGTGACTGGTAATATACATCAACATAACAGACAGTCACATGTAAATCTGGTGAGAATCGCACACTAATCAAACGCATTTAGTGTGTGTTTGTTTTATTTGATTATTTTTGAGAAATATTTAGCTGAATATATTTTATGTCCTCACTTAGCGAAAATACTATCGGAACATGTACATGCATATTAAAGTCAGCTTATCGAAAAGCTTTTTTGCTTAGGTTTATGCGGGCCTTTTTTGGACTCATAGAGAGAAGAAGTGGAATTAAAAAATAAAAATACAAATAAAAATATAAAAAAAAAAAAAAAACAAACTCCATTTTCTAAACTAATAACGAAAACTGAAGAATTTTATTTTTACTATTTCAGACTTGAAGAGTTCGTATTTTTATGGCTGTGTTTTCGCATATATTTCCATATAATTTATGCAAACAAATTACACTGCCAAGTAATGTAATAACGTAAATGGTATTTTCATGCTGCTTTATCTGCATGATAAATAATAATAGGAAAGAAACATTTGAAAGAAAGCAATGAGACAGACAAAGGAAAAAATAATTTTTACAGTTTACGAATTTCCGTTTGAAAGGCGTATGGAAAGGCGGATTCAGTAATAAAACGAAAACTTATAAAGTAAATAAATCAAATTTTTTTTTTTTTTCGAGATATATATGCATTTTTGATGAAATAGAAAAACAAAAGCAAAAAAAAAATTAGTAACATGTAACCTAACATAAGAAAATTATGCTGACCGCAAGACGCATTTTTAATGAATATCTCTCGACTCAAGCAAATAGCATAATAATCATAAATATTTGACAATTCAGAGTACGAGTATATCAGATAAAAGCACTCGGAAGCATTTTCTCGCTAAAGTCTTAAACGGTTTTAGCAAATCTTTGCTGCAGATCTAAACTCCACGGTATCAGGTATTAGTGCAACAAACTCAAAGAATTCAAGTTGAGCTGAGGTTATTTTCATTTTCGTTTTTTTTTTGCTCCTTTTTATTATCATGTCAATCTATAAAAACGAAAAGCAATTGCGGCAAGTATCAGTCACTTATGTAGTATGATCGTCTGCTTGCTAGAAAATATATTTTGCAAACAAACGTTAAAATAATTTTCAAGTCTTTTATTAGCTGCTTGCATCTAACTCTTGAAAAAGGCATTTGTAGGAAAAAGTTAGTGCAATGTATGGTAGTCAATATATTTTCCATCATTTTGTAAAAGTTGGTCCCATCTTTCTGGCAACATGGCGATATCCAATCGTCGCTCATTTTCGCAGTTCCTCAACATTTCGAAACCGCATGGCGACCAAGTCATGCTGCATCGATCTGAACAAGTGATAATCAGAAGTCGTTATGTCTAGCGAGTACGTGGGGTGCAGCAGAACTTCCCATTCGAGCTGCAACAGTGTATCCTTGATAGCTCTTCCAACCTGTGGCCGAGCGTTGTCATGCAAGAGAATGACTTTACGTATGTTAATCGCTATTGCTGATAGTTTTTTTGCAACAATATATCGTTCAAGTTGATCAATTGGTGTCGGTAGAAATCGTTCGGTTTCAATACCTCATAATACACTACAACTTGTTGATCCCATTATATGCGCAGCAAAATTTTGCGGTCGTGAATATTCCGCTTTAATGTCGATGTGAATAGCTCTCTTGGACTAACCTATGACTTCTTGCGCTTGAGATTGTCGTAGTCGACCTACGCTTCATCGCCAGTCACAACACGCCACAGAAGACTCTTCTTTATTTGCCTGCCAAGAAATGCTACGGCGATATTAAGACGTTTCGAAATGACAGTTTCAGTCAGCCGTTTTTCCGCCTTTCGGATCTCTTATCAACTGCTAAGCTGTTTGAAAATTCTTTGAGATTTTGAGCTTGGCTTTCATCCACTATGTCTTGCAATTCATTATCATCGAACTTTTCAAATGCAACGAATGTCGAAAATGCAATTTTCAACGCTCCATGATTATCGTCTGTATACACGGAAATACTCAATAATATTAAATGGAAAACGGTTGTTCTACGTATACATACAGGGAAATGTCAAAATTACGAAATTTAACCGTTGCGTACAATGATACTTTGCATTGCTTTATCATTTGCACCAACAGATTTCACTGATCAAAATACCTACAAGAGCCTATTTAAACAAATTTGAAGTGAAATTGAAATTCTTTTAAATCATTAAAGTTAAGTAAACATTCTTTACCGAGTTCTTAGCGTAGTTGAAAACTAACGACCAGACACACATGCGAGAGCATACTAGGCATATATAGTATAAAGTACACAACAGAAAACACGGATTAATCAACGTAAGATATTTTGTTAATCAAGAGTATATTTACACCATCACAGGCCTGTTGCAACGGGAATGATAGAACTAGTAAACTCTCATATAGCATTTGTGGCTATAAAAAAAAAAACAACATATCTAAGAAACAACATTAATTGATCGAATACGCGTCATAAGCTGATTAAAAGCAGATTTAATGCAATTGTTATTGTTTCACGTTTTTATTGAATTTATTAAAACGTTGGTCAGGAGGGGAAAAAACAGAAATGTATAAAAAGTGTTCACACACACACACATATATATATATATATATATATTTGTAAAATACAATAAATTGTACGTTATATTGTTTACTTACATAGTTTTGAGCAAGGTCAGGATGATTTGTTTGTATGCCATCGTCCAATATTGAAACAACGACACCCTTGCCCGTATAACCTTTCTGCCAAGCCGGTTCAATATTCATATCCAAACCATCTTTGGCGCCACCATTCTGTTGTTATTATAAAAATTGTACAATTGTTGTTTTTGTTGTTGTTGTTATTATTATTGTTGATGTTCCGAAGAAGAAAAAAAAAAAAGAAATCCAGGACATTCGGATACCCAATACAAGGACGCAGCATCAGTATTGAGAGCCAAAAGTATATAAAAATAGAGAGAGAAAGAAATAAAAAGAAAGAGAAAGAGAGAAAGAGAAAGAGAAGAAAAAAAAGAAAGGGAAGCAGAAAAAACAACGAATTCAGATACAGTGTTGGTGTACATTAATAAAGTAAATTGATTATAAAAAAAGGAAGGAAAAAAACAAAAAAATAATAATAATAATAATAATAATAACAACGAAAAAAAAAAAAAAACAATGCCAAAGAGTAATGCAAAGGAAAACGGAAAATTACTGGAGAAAGGAAAGTAGCAAAAAAGAAAGAAAGTGAGAGATAAAGCCAAAGAGCATAAATAAATTAAAAACTAGTTTATTTGTTAAGTCATTACGTGTCTCATACACGTTGTGTATATATGTATATATGTATATATATATATAAATGCATATATATAAATATATATAGATATATATATATTAATATATATATATATGTTTGTATGTATATATTTTTATATATATATAAGTATATATATGTTGGCATATATCCTTGTCTTCTTTCTCTAGTATTCTCTCCACTCTCCAGTCACTAATAACATTTTAATTGAAAAAAAATCAAAACGGGAAATATACAAATGGAAGTAACTGGACAGCATAATAATATATTGTTTCGCTTTAAAGGAAATTTGCTACAAATTGTGTGGAAAAGAGAAAAACAAATTAGTAGAATTAGCACTTGAAGCAGATTAATGCAGATACAGGAGACGAAAAGCATTGGTAACTTTTTATTAATAAAGCGGAATATCGTAAATGTTATCTGCGTTAGATGACTTTTTTTATTCTTTGGCTTATTGCTTACTCTGCTAAAAAAGACACTTGCAGGTCAATAAAATTAATCAAAGATAAAGGCTTTCTTCATGACTTCAATCAATTTTAATGCATTGTTTTCTTGGTCCGATCTAAAGATTATTTTATTCGCTCTTCTGCTCTTTCTTGGATATTGAAGCGTTTGCTATATATATGTAAGAGTGATGATTTTTAGGCCTGTTCGCTTAAAAACTTGCGTGGCGTGTTTCTCTTCATGTCGGATATACCCATTAGGGCGACAATTAGGTTTGCCTTTACAAAGCGTGACATGACTTGTTTTAATTTCCTTAATCTCTTGGCATATTCAGATTTTTCGGGTTTGGGTTTAATTTAATCCAGAATTTGACGGATTCATTGTATATCTGTGCCAGAAAGGAAAGCATCAAGTTCCCAGTTTTCTTTCTTCACACAGTTTAAATACAGTTTTAGAGAGAAGACAGACAAATATAGACGGTTGGGCGATCAACTTAGAATGAACGTCTAACCAAAAAATATATACACTTTATGAAGTCTCTTATATACTTTTTTTCCCTATCGCTTAGGTTACAAAGACTAGACTCAATTAGAGTCACCATTTGCTAAACTAAGCACATGGAGGCTGAGTATAAAGTCTATATTATACAAACAGCCGAGGAATAATGTAGTAATGCAATAATTAGGTATCTCGAACAGAGAGAGAGGGAGAGAGCGAAAGAGAGAGAGAGAGAGAGAGAGAGAGAGAGAGAGAGAGAGAGAGAGAGAGAGAGTGCAAGACTTGGTGCGCAGCAGAACATACTTAACGCGTTACAAAAGCTCTAGTTAAAAATTCGCAGATAGCTATTCGATTCGATTGAACAAATTTTCTTAAGCGAACTCACAGGAACTGGATGAATAGGGTGAATTTTTTTTTAAAGCCAGTATGCTGCCGTTGCTGTAGGTTGGTGTATGTTAAGAATCTTAGCGTGTCAGTCTTTTTCAATATTTTTTATTAGCAATTAAATCGGGAAGATACTTATTATCCTTTCACCGTTTTTCGGCTAAAAGCAAGATGAGTTTTACGCAACTTTTATTAAGGCAAAGCTTTGAAATTTTCTGTGCTACTCATCCGCATCCTCATTGGATAAAGTCTTATGATCTTGCGATACGATCCTTGGCACATGCATTCGGAGTTATGCTTTGTGCTCTACAAGACCTCGCACGCAATATACTAAATATTTTCATATAGCAAAGCTTAGGGAAGGATGAGAGAATAGTTAATCGAAATTATAATTTCGATGTTTCTTATCTCAGGGAAGACTTTATTTAGATTATGGTCTCTTTTTAAATATTTTCTAAGAAATTCTCGCCTTCTCTCTCTCCCCCTTTTTCTCTCAAAATTTCTTGGTTAAATGAAACATTAAGTGTGTGACGGAAAATATACTTTACATGCTTGTCATTAACCGTATGTTCTATCAACTTTAAATAAAGCATTATGTACGGTAAACAAAGTCGACTATTTTAGTAAAGAAGCAAAAGTTATTTACCAAACTTTTCACTTCCCAAGAAAGAACAAAAGATGACAATAACGGCAATAGTGGCAACAATAACAACTAATTTATATATATATATGTATACATATATATAAATTATATATACATATATATTGTATATGTATATATATATATGTATAAACATTTATATATATATATATATATATATATATATATATTTGCGTATATGTGTACATATGCGTAAGTTTGTTATTAATGTTTACATGATCTATTTATATAATGTTTGTCTATGTGCATGCAGCTCGAAAATGCTTAAGGAAATAACAACACATTAGAAATTTCTAAGAAAAATGAAGAAATTGTTCATATTTTCTGTAAGCGACGGTAAAGAATATATTTTATGCTTTTCTATAGAGTTTCCTCAAATATGTATACATATATATGTAGTTCTATACATATAGTTACGTAATTGTAATTGCGAGCATGTGTGCAATATAATCAGCCAACAGAACTTACATATATTATCATATATATATATATATANATATATATATATATATATATATATATACATATATATAAGGAAACCGTAAGATGCACAATAACAACTTGAAAATAGTAGACGAATACACGCACATAATAACACATAAACAAAGCCCGGTCTACATAGTTGGTCTAACCATATACAGTTTTAAATGTGTGTTTTGTGGTCTTGTTTCTGGTGCAATATTCTGTGGTCTTTAAGGAATCATGTGTAAGACGTCAAGGAAACACCAAACATTTTGTGTTAACTGTAACAATATTCCATATTTGTATGATTGTCTGTCTGTCCTTTGGTTTCTTTACTCTTTCTACTTTCTTATTCTCACTCCCACCTACCTTTTGTTGTTGTCTCATTCTCTCTGCTTTTTCTTATTATTTTCATTATCACTATCTGGCTGCTGGCTAGTATAGGGGCTTATATACGAATTGTATGATATTCTAAGTTGGTGTGGCGTTGCTCTTTTCGTTGTTGTTGTTATTTGTTTCAAAACAAAATAAATTACAGTTGGAAAATTGTGAACATAAATATCCATGTGTGCTATAAAAGCAAGAATATAAAGGCTTGCATACACACAAACATATATACATATATATATATAACCATAAATATATTACTCGTTTTCGTATTCTCTTTTCTCTTATTTTTATTTTATTAAAAACAAAAAATTAGAAGAAGGCGAATAAATTCAAAAGTCGGGGATATATAAATTTATAAAAAAAAATATATATATATTTTTGTAAACTTTTGCTATCATATTTTCTTGCTTTCTTTTTTCTTGATAATTAAATCAAAAGCAAATCCGCATATATTTTCATAATTTCTTTGTTGCAAAAATTTCCCCCAAAAGAATTTCTAAACACTAAACTAAAAAAACTTTCTTTATACGAACGCAGTCGTGCGGAATGTGAAAAGTGCAAACAAATACAAATTTTTGAATTACAGTTAAATGAAAATTTACGAAATTTTTTTCTTCTTGTTTTTTTTTCTTGTTTCTAATTATTTATAATACGAAGAAAAGTAAGGAAGAAAATTTAGTTCAGTGTAATAGAGAAAATTTGCTTTCTTCTTCTTCTTCTTCTTCTTTTCTAAAACGAAAGATTTTTTTCCTTCTAATTTCGTTTACTGTGCATGGAGAAAGTAGAGGTCGTCCGAGTATGTGTGTACCAGTGTGTATTTTATAGACATTATTTTAGAAGAAATCTTTTTTTTTTTTTGAAAACATTTTATCTGCATTCATTTTATTTCTTTCTTGTCTACGATTTCTCTCTGGTGTATCATAAATATACCCAAACTCCCTGGTTATATAAAATTTACCTCGTTTGGGATAGGTTAGCTTTTTAAGCATTATGGTTAGCGATTAGATTGAAGATTTGCCCATATCCATAAATAGGAAACAACAACGAACGAAATAATAAACATTGCTCACATACATACATTACTCACCAAGTACCACTGCTCTTTGAACAAAGGATCCGGGAATATGCTGCGCGTGCCAGCATCGCGATATTGTATGCGGGGTGCGCGCGGTACCAAGGGATGATAAACTGCGCTGGGTGTATAGGCTAAGCGAGGTGATGTTAAACTAACACCAAACCCTGTTGACGAGCGTATAACATCATACGGCGCATAGCCAGGTAAAGCGCTAAAATGACCATCACGTTTGCGTCGTATTTTCTCATGCAGTTGCTGCAACCATCGTACCTAAAAGATTAAATTACAAGTTTTAACAAGTTACGACAACAATACCACTGAAGGGGAAATGAATATCTATTGAAATAAAATTTTGATTGTTAATCGCTTTATTAGATTCTAATAAAGTAAACACGCTACATAGAGTGTGGGTGAACAGCTGCTGTTTCTATATAATAGCTTTTTCGTTAAAATCGATTCAACTAACTGCTGGCAAAAAGAATTTCGCCACAAGGTATAAAAGTGTGTCGCATAAAATATTTCTTTCTGTTCGTAGCACCCAGAAGGGTGCATTAGAAATATTGCAACGTAGATGTATTCTAAATCAGCGTAGGATCACGAGATGATCGTGCCGTCTCCATCCTTTTAGCCATCTATGCGTATGTCCATCCTTTCAACTGCCTGTCGATTTTCCGCAAGAGACAAATCAACTACGTTAGTCTATACGCTATAGGGGATGTTCATTTACCAATATTTCTTAAGGTCAGGTGAAGTTACATTGTTTGATCTCGATCGGCTCACATAGTATACATAGTATTTGTCAGGTCTTTGTGCCAATGGATATCTGACATTATAATGTTTTTAATAACGAATCACTTTTAAGACCGTTAGTTTCAATCAGGTATGCAGGTCGTAATCATTCGGAAGAGAAGTGTTTATCGAGTTGTAAGTAGACCGCACCTGGCGGTGAGGTGGCACGCTATCAACTTATAGACTACGAAAGACCTCAAACTTCAAACCGCACAACACTTTCAAGATGAACTGTTAGTTGTAAATATGCTGTAGTTCTACCATCTTGTAGACAGCAATTTATTTGAAGACCGCAGTTGACGTTTAGGGAGCTCACAGTCGATTTGAAGAAAAGCGCAATTGATCTGTAAGTAAAGATTAGACAGCTTGCAAGCGACAGAATTCTGCTTATGCTACTAAACTTCAGGCTACAATGCATTTCCCAATATCCGAGTGGAAAATTACAACAACAATTTCTTATAGACAGCCAATGCTTAGCGAAAGCTCATGTAACTGAGATCTGCTTTGCACAAAGATGGAATTCTCTAAAGACAAATTGCTCAGAATGTCGGAATGAGAGGACCATTAAAATCGTTTTTTCGAACTTTAGTTCGTCATTAACACGCAAGAGCAAAATGGATTCAATTGTCGTAATTTATTGGTAGTGTATTATATAAAATAAATAGTATAAGTAATTACCTCGGGTTCTGATTTTAAGGCGCTATGGTGTTCGTTATTAAATCTCAAAGAACGTTTTGTTATACGTTTATTATGAAAGAGATAATAATCCTTTAAAGAACCAACCTGTAAATAAAAGAATAAAGAAAAAAAAAAAAACGGAAAATTACAAACATATTAAAAGCAGTTTAGTTTCTATAAATTTTTCCTTTACTCCACAAAAGAAAAAAAAAAAAAGTCTTAACCTAAGCGTTTTAATTGGAATTTAATATAATCTCTCAGAACTGGACTTTACATGAGTAGACAAACATCAAAGTGATTTAAAATGAGTTACACATGCATTCCCTTTTTTAATAAATAAATTGTCAAAAGAGAAGTGAAATTAATGAACTCCTATAGAGCTATGTAAACTTTATTCATCAGTTTAATTAAATTCTAGAACGAAGTAAACAATCGTGCAAAAAGTATGTTTCAGGTGAGCGTTATTGTATGCATTATTATAACCATCACCGAAGGATGCCAAGGTATATTCATTTTACCAAAGTGTCTGCAACGCCCAAAAGGAAGCATCAAAGACCACACCAAATATATCAATATACACATTATTGATCAGCATCAAATTTTGAATCGATTCAAGTATTTCGGCTTGTATGTCTGTCCGTCTGTATAATGTCTGTGGCCACAAAAATAAAGCTAATAAATGGGTCAAATCGAGCAAAGTATACGCCCACAGCACTACGTCAAGTGAGAATACCTCCGTTCTTCAAAAGGAATAGAAAATTGGTTTTCTCATAAATTTTGTTCTTTCATTTTTTTTTCTTTAGGATAACGCTGATGGGTATAAACGATTCGGTCGCGACCGATTTTAATTTTCTAATTTGTTTTTTATTTTCATTTATTTTGTTGCTTTGCTGTTGACGGCAACGATTTCAATTACCACAAGAAACCAAAATGCATTTCTAAAGATTTAAAAAAAAAAAAAAAAAAAATCCTGGTATCCCAGGGAGTAGGAAATAACAGCAAATAAAACAAGATTTATTTACAATTGTCGGTATCGGTATTTTAATCAATTTTAGGAGATGATGTATTGCCACTCAGAACACGTTTAAACTGCAACATATATAGACATGTACAAACTCGCATTTAGATTTACAAGGAAAATCAAACACAACAAATAAGAAAACTGTGTTTGCCTTAAAGCGAATAATTGATATCCATCGCGCGGATTATACTAAAGCAAGTATATTGAAGATTATGCGTTGTTCGAGCGGTTCTGGAAGGTTGGGAATTTCTTCTCAAAAACTTTTTTACCAAGTTTCAGAAACGTCTGCAAATTGCTGATTATTTGAGTCGTACATATATCGAAATGTGTATGTGTAACTTAAAATCTTTCTCTAGTTATTAATATATTTGTGTATTGAAATGCGTACGTATTTCGATTGCAGTAATTTGAAATATTCATGATTGTGTTTATTGAAGTTTCGCTCAGCGTTTAGAGCTTTTTATAGGTTGGCCGCGTGTGTCTCCATTTTCCCTAGATTTTAAGTACGCATGTCTATGCATCACTTCTTAATTTACCATCTCTTGCAATAGTGAGAGTTCGAATAACAAAAGGGGCGGACTGACATGTCTATGCCTAAATCGATCAAAAATATTTCTATTTTTTAATACAAAACATTTATGAAGTTTGTGACTTTTACAAGCGATGGCACAAAACCATTATATAAGCCGGTCAATGTACGACAACCTCAGTGGGGCAAATTTGAAGTAAACAATGATTGTGATTTCCTTTACTTTCGCTTTATGACCACGAAGAACTTGGGAACCATCACATATATAATAAATCTTACTTTTGACTGAGAGTTTCTTAGCCAGCCACAGCCAGAATTCCAGGATATCAAAGTGATATTGGACAAGGATATGATTTGCTTGTTCTGCAATAAAACCACATTTCGAAAGTTCGAGATCTGCCTGTTCGAGGTTTGATCTATGCATATATGGACTTGTCACTTAATCTATGTCTGCCCATCTTAAACTATGAATCAAAAATTGATATCGGAGGAGGAAAAACTTTTGTCAATTGGAGGAAAAAAGCCCCACAAAGCCACTTGAAAGTGGCTTTTATTGATTTAAGGAAAATCAACAAATTCGCACATAAGGGACACAAATAGTAACAGAAAACTTTTTGTTTTTTGCAAACAAAAAAGCAAAGAAACATAAATTGAAAATCAACTCATGTTGCAGTTTTAAAAAGGGATTTCCGTGATTTTTTTTTTGTTTATAAATTTTTTGTTGCAGCCCCACATTACCGTTCTGACGGTTGAGATCTGAAGTTAATTCACTGCATTGACCCTTAAATTGATGTTTTTATTCTCATGTCATGTTCGTTGTTGTTGTTGTGTTTTTTATATAAAGCATTAAATGAAAACTTTTCACTTAACATTCGTTCACTTGCTGCAGTTTTCTTTTTTTTTTTTTTTTTTTGAAATATTGTTGAGAGTATTTGTAGTTAAACTTTACTGAAGTGTATACGCGTTAGTTGTTTAGGGATTTTGTTTTTTCACTTTTTATTCCCTTTTCCATGCAATCAATAAGATTTCTGATTTTTTTGCTTTTTCTCTCTTCCTTAACGATAGACAAAAATTTAAAAAAAAAAATTTAAAATTTCTCTCTTTTTTTTTTTTTGTAAGTGGTTTTCAAGTTAAGGAATGTTTGCAACAAATCCTTAATTGTATATATATATATATGTATATATGTATTTGCCAAGATCTCTTTTCAATTATTTTAAGGAAACCCTCAAAAACTATTCAATAATTATTTCAATTAAATAGCTTTATACCCTATCGCTCATCATGCTTAATTACCATTCATTATCGGTCGAGGCGAACAAAAAAAATTAAGCTTGCAGAAGTACGAAGAAGAAAGTATATCTAAATACATGCTTGTAGGTGATACCCTACTTTAAGAATAGATAAAGATTTTCTTCGAAGTCTGGTCCTTTTTAAAGCAAACTTTAGAAATTTTCTTTTTAAAATTTCTTACTTATTAGTTTTCATTAAATTGCAATGTTTTGCAAGCTATACAGCAAACTAGAACGGTTATCATCTGAAAATTGTGCAGCTAGCTGCCTTCCGTCATACATCTTACTTGTTTTAGTTTAGTGCGCTAAAACCATAGGGCTCAATTCGAACCTTGTTAACCCTCCCATAAGCTAACTCATAATTGTTTAATTGATTTGAATTTCGTTTCCGTTCTCTGTTAGTGGAGAACTAGAGAAAGTCTCAATAATTACTTCTAATCTACGAGCGACGTTTTATATAAACTGAGTCCTCTACATCACTGACTTGAAGAAAACAGCAATTAACCGCACTTTTAAATTTTTAATGATCGGTTATTCCTCGCCAATAGAAGTGTATTTTTAAAAAAATTTTTTTTCTTTTTAGGATAAAAGGAAAACCAATAGAAGAACGATACTCGGGAAGACATATGTAAATATTAAAAGAAAATAATATATATATATATAGTTTTCTAAAAACATTAAAAAATACCACCGCCGAAGCTATCTTTGCTTTTTAAAAGTCTCTGGGGCAAGCTGTTCAATTAGTTCAGTTTAGGATTAAAAAAAATGGAAAATCCTTTAATCTAATGCACATTCCCGCCTATACCTAGAGAAATAGGTAGGATATTTTAAAAGTATTCATTTTTGTGTACTTGGCGAATATCTGAGCAGGAGATGGTGCAATTTTGGCCAAAAGGAAGGCACTGTTTTAGTGCTAAAGAAACATTTAATTTCATTTATTTACATTCATTTATTCTACGCATCATTCTTTGGACTATCATTGTTTACAACTTTCACATGTGTCACAGGCCCGTTATTTTATTAGAATACATTTTTGATAATTCTTTGGATTAGTTAGCATAAAACTGACATTGAATGCTTAAATTGCTTAAATTTTATGCCCGAAAGAGCTCCTTCTCTCTTTCATCTGTCGAAACCCGAATCGCAAACTACCAAGTTCTTGGCAGTAGCGTTGAAAGCATTCGACACGTTCTCAACCTGTGTTATTTTTTTAGATAATGAATTTTTCTTTGCCAAATATTCTCGAAGATATAAAGCATCCATTAGCCAATAAAAAATTTACAATGGCTTTCCTCTTAGTTAGTAGTTTCCTGAGGAGTTCTGCGTTCTGCAATCCGCACTGAAAGATGTAAACTTTGAAAGAAACATCTTTAAAAAAACATGTAAAGAAGAGGCCGCCTTTGTGCTGAATAAATTTTTTTTTTGCTAATTGTTGGATTCACTTTCACGACTTCAATAAGTAGTCCAATTCCAATTCCTCTTTAAAATCGTAGCTTTTGTAAAAACATTTGCAAATTTCCAAATCTAAGCTGCGAATTGTATCTAGCTATAAAACTGCAAACTGCTATAAATGTAAATCGGTTTAGATTGCAACTGGATCAGCAAATATATATATACATATGCATTTATATATATATACCTCACTCAATAAGTCTTCTGTCTGACATATACATAACATCACTATTATTTTTGTAATGCGCGGACAAAAAATCAATAGTGAATGTTAGCAGTACGCTTGGAAGACGAAATTGCGACAAGTTAGAATGGAGATTTATTGAGCGAACTGATTACTCGGTAAAATAACATTTCAATTTAAAATCAAATTATTTGCTTTATAACCTCAGCAAACATCTCGCGGACACTTTCGTGTTAATATGAAGTAACCCGGACAATTCCTCAAACCATTATCGTAGGTTATTATATTTCCTGTCCATTCAGGAAGTCATAATTTGATTTACTCAAGAACACCTTATTTTGCTAAGCACTGGAAAGACAAAGAGAATGATTACTCGAAAATTAAACCATAGTCGTTCTTGATAGCCAAGTAGAGCTTGAATCCCGACTATACAATTGGCCTTTAGACAAGTATAGTAGTCGTTTGCCTAATCCGATCTACTACTCCTATAATATTTGATCCCATTGGATGGGCACATCTTTATCATTACAAGGCATTACTTGTACGGTGAGACATAAAACATTTAGATCACATTTAAAATATTTAGGCAAACGATATAAATGAAAAAAATCGGCTATAAGTTTTTTAAGTGTGGCTTACGTTTGTAAAGTGAAAAACTCATTTTAATTTCTTTAAATACCTTGAGGTTATTTTACGATGATTGAAATAATACAAATGTGTCAATGACATCGATAAGTAGATGTGAAAAGCGCCTTGACAAACCAATGGGTAGAGTTGCATTTATGTGTAGATTACTCCTCTTCTCAATGTCAATGTTAAGAGAGAGTATCCATTATTGCGATTTGCGATGTAAACTACCTTTTTTTCTCGAAGTGAAGATAGCCCACATTATTTAAGGTTTGTGTATTGGCTAACAATTTTTTTTGCTCTATTACCGCAAAAATCGGTCCTACTGTGATGTCTTTATATGTTATACATAAGACCTAAAATTAATTATGCCAAACTTTAACGATTTGGACCGGCTGGGACAATTTTTGAATCTCCTCTCCTATAGCGAAAACTGACGTACATACGACGAAAAGGTTTAATTTTCAATGCTTCATTAGGAAATTACATCATAATAGTAATTTAATAAAAAAAAAAAAAAAAATTAACTGTGCCAAATTTGGACCATCTCGGCCTATATTTTGCATTCTACCCTAATAACGCTTTTCGCGAAAATTGATCCTTTTGACCCATAATCTTATAATAAATTCATACAAAAAGAAACTCTACCAAATTGGGACCATCTACGCCTATTTTTGGATCCTGCCCTATGTAAGGTTTAAACTTGTACTACATTGGGGCCCGCTTCCCCATAAGTACGCACATGAACAATATGCCTTTATATAGAAAACAGATATATTTTTAGTTTTCTATAATAAAAACGAGAATTGTGTTAGACAATGTGTTGTAGAATATTTAATGGTCGGCCTTGACCGCCTATAATGTTCTTATTTGTTTTATTTATGTTTGCATTTTCTATTTTTATTTACTTTTTCTCATTACATTATGTTAACGTTTGAATATGTTTTAGTTATCAATTATCTTAACAGATGTGTGAACCAAGTCGGCCTTTTAACAAAGATCAAATTGTGGGCTACGCACAGTCAAGACTGCATCCGATTGTATCATAAATCATGCATAGCATTATAAACACTTGAAGATTTCTACATAAAAAGAGCCGGTTATTACTTCCCACTCACTGGATATTGTTTTATGGCATTGTATTAACGTTGCATTCTCCTAACAATGCATCAAAAAGTCAATGTACAAAGAAAAATCGATGAATTAATTAAAAATTCTTCCATAAAACATCACTCGATACTTGATTAGAAGATACAAGTTTCAATAACATTTAAAAAAAAAACAAAAGTCTTGAAGAAGACTGGATCTTGCGATTCGATTAATTAATTAAGATACAATCATTTAATAAATATAAATAATGACTCGTTCGTCTTTGTCCCGAAATCGAGGACTTAAGGAAAAAAATCATTACTTGACAAAAATAAATTGAATTTTCCGGCATTAAAACTGTTTCAATTTGCTTTGCTGTCTTTCGTTTGAATGTTTTTTTTTTTGTTTTTTTTTTTTTTTTTGTTTAAAAGCAAATGGCTACTTTTCAACACTTGAGGGTACTTTCTTTAAGTTTCGACTGAAATCTGCAATCACATAAATTGCTGCCATCAGTGTATGGCATGTCGGTAGATTGCCATGGCTGCTGATGAAGATGCATGTCACGAAAATCGCATCACATTGCACAATCACAAAATCAACAAAGTTCAATCAAGAAATATTTTGCCATCCTGTTGAGTTGAATCTGATGCCAAAAAATGTATGAATGATACACGATAAAGCTAACAAGCACCCCGCGCCTTCCAAAACAAGTTGCATTCATTTCGTCTTAGCGTAGATGTGATGTGCACTCGCTTCTTCCCCCCTTCTTACCCCTTCTTCTTCTTGTTCGTCTTCTTCTTCTTGCCTTGCTTTTATTTTGTAGTAACTGAAGATTTAAAAAAAAAAAAATGGCATCGAGTGTGTATGCACGGTATGTAATAACTTTACAAAATTTCTTCATCTTATATATGTTACGTATAGATAGCTTCGCACATATGCGTTCATAAGTGTAAGCGCATATACACGGTGATGCAATTACGAGGAAAGGGAGCTCGAGCAAATGTGTACACAAAACATAGATATGTGCATGCACACGCTTGGATATGACACAAATGTTATTACATTTGTTTGATGCATGAGCTTAAGGCTTGAGTAAGAAAAACATTCTGTAAATGCTCTGCTTGTAAATGTATGCTGGTGAAGGTAAATTGAATATGTTTTCCTTTTTTTTTCTTTCTTTCTTTTTTTTTGTTATTTTTCTGTCTCTTTCATCTCCTGGTTCTTTTTTTTCTTTTTTTTCTTTTTCTTTTAACGAAATAAAAACTTTGACAATTATTTACTTTTATGTGTTAGATACACATACACACCGCATACGCACATGTCTGCTGTCAAATAAACTTGCATAAGAGCGCGTGATTTATATGAAAGTTTTGTAACTGTAGAGAAAAAAAAGGGAAGAGATTTTCACTGAATATATTAAAACTAATAATAGAACGAGACTTTTAAAAGTTAATTTCTGTTTCAAAAGCTTATCTTTTAACTGTTAGACAAGACAAGACCTATACGCCGTCTTCTTTCTTGTGTATTTACTTTGAATTAAATTCGCTTACGTTTTCATCTTTGTTTCTTTCAAACATGATATATGAGTAAATACTTTGTCCATTAATCCGTCCACAAGGCATTTACGAAGATTAGAATTTTCGAAAGGTAAAAAAGCCATATTTAACAAAATTGTCATTCTAAGCAAGAATACGTATAGCGTAAGCTGTGAAAATTTTCACGAATGGTCGGCCTGCGTAACGCTAATTCATAAATCAGTCTTGAGACACCGTTCCCTTTACGTCACTTTATAACTTTCTAACGAGTTTCAGGCGCTCTGAAGCCGTTGCAAGTTTGTTCTTTTCTACACGCCGGAGGTTTCGATGAATTTGTGCCTTAAAGCATTGATTTAAATTTCAACTTTTGCTTAATTTGTGACTTTTTATGTTCGATACGTGATTGGGATATGTGAGTACATTCTTTTGAAAACACTCTTACAATTATCGTATTGTATTCTGATCGAGATACTTTCATATGTTGCTCAACAATTCTTTTCGTCTCTTCTTCCGCGTTCTTTGTTTACTTCTTCTACCCGATAAAAATGTAATCGCGATGTTATGAGAAACTTTACAAAATCTATGGTAGAATTTTTATACACCATCCTTCTCATAATTGAAGCAACAACAACACAACAGCCATTCACAGCCATTTTTGTCTTGATTTCAATCTGTCGTTCTTTAAATCCGCTTTATATAAAGAAATGTTCTTTTTCTAAAGGCGGATTTATCATTAATTGAATCCCGATTAATATTGTACAAGATCATGTATCTTTCGTAAATATTTAGGACGGACAAGATTTCAAATTCTTCACACAATAGATCGAAGTTAAAAGCATGCCATGAATGCTATGCCGGAAATCTTAATTGAAAGGATTACCTTTCGCTGTTGCTTATCTGCGGAAGTGTTAAAGTTTATGGGCATAAAAATTGTCGCCAACGAGCAAAACGAACGGGTGGCATTTTCTTTTCTTTTTCAGTTCTATTCGCAAAACAAGGAAAATAAATCTTGAAGTCACTGTCATATTATACATGCGACACCTAAAAGTACAAATACTATTTGATGATAGAGTATATGGTACGCAGGATGTTTTGAGGAAAAAGTTGGAAATTATGACATTGGAAAAATTGCTTCGTGCGCGAATCAGGAAAATTTTAAAATTCATTTGTGCCAGGTTGGTTTAATCTTTTCACTTAATTTCCATTTGGCGTTAACTATCGGAAAGTGCACACACACTCAGATCAGGATCAGAGAACTTAATGCGCCCGGAAGTAAAATCTTAACCATTGCAATGTTCATTGGCCTTGAAAGAAAATGTTCAGGAGCTCACTCATCTCTTCCGCAGAGAGAGAAAGGAGGAATTATTTACGTTGTATTCGTCAAATTTGTTAAAATTTTATTTTCCTAGCTTGGGCCGATTGTTTGTCGCCTGTCTTTTATTTTTCTCACCTCTCAGGCAATTTTCGAATTCCAACTCGAAAAAATCCATCCTCAAAGGAACACATATTTGGGTATCTTAATAATAATCAAAGTACCGTTCTAGCAAATAATAAGCCATTCATTGAAATCCGGAAGAAATTGGAAAGAATATCGTTTACTGATAGGTTAGGCTGATCGCCTAACCTGCATCATGACTATTTGGATTTTGGGTATCGTAATGCACCAACTGTTCAAGCATCTCTTTAGTGTGATAACTTATACCATTGAGTTTTGGTCAGCAGCCCACAGTACAACTTACACTCTCCCTTATAAAACCGAAGCAACTCATGTGTACTCTGGAATTTCTCGAACATTACGTCTCACAAAGTAGCTTCTGCTACAAGAAGACTTACGGTACAGTGGATTAAACTCTTTTTCAGGTAAACATTGAGATATGGGGATTGCTTGCTAACCATTACATATTGATTTAAATTTGAAGCAGATAATTTTTAAGAGCAAAGAATGGAGGGCTTGGTTGCAAAGAGGAAAAATTATCCACAGACTACCTGTAGATTGAAACTTTGCTTTCAAGAATGAGGCACGAGTAAGCGTTGAAATTGTTCGCTACTCTGCGTATGTCTGTGAAGGCAGGACATGCTCTAAATATCCTTGATATTGCAGTTGCGTAAGGATATGCAGCGTTTAGCCATCAAAGTACGATGCGTTCGTGATCAGATTTGCTGGACGATTTTTCCGATTTTCGCTCTGGTGGTGTAGCGCGTTAGTTTTCGATTGCCATTGCTATTAGCGTTGAGACATAGAATTTAGAAATCGGCAGCTGGCCATCCAAGTCTCTTTCTCGCCTTTTTCGGGAAAATTTCTTCGTTTTCACCAATAAAAAGAGATGCGTATGCAAAAATCCGGGCAGTGTCATGTTGAATGCATTGCATTTTGAGAAAAGCTCTCACGTTCTGTTGTCAACAACAGTTGGTTTGTGCCGAAATATGTGCAAGTAGCTGCAGCCAAAAAATGCGTACAATTTTCAAATGATTTCTCTTTTGAAGAGTTGCGTAAAACTTATGGGAAAGTATTTTCTGCATGAAACTGGCAAAGTATTATAATATATATGTGTATAGTGTGGAAAGGAAAATTTCGAAAAAGCGATAAGGAAACGTTAAGCAAGCGTTCAAGCAAGTGTAATATTCTTGTCGAAATAAGTTTTTAATTAAAAACAAAGTAAAACAAAAAAAAAAATATTATAATTTAAGAAAAGAATCTGATAACGCAACGTACAAATGCAGAAGTCGTGGTAATAGTAAATAATTGTCGAGCATCTCCCTTAAAGTGCCCTAGTCATAAAGAAAAGATTTTTTTTTTTCATTTTTCATTTTTCATTGTTGTGTGTCTTTATAATTCTATTACTCTCGAGAAACTCTTTACGGAAATATTTCCGACATTTAGTTTGCTTGCTTTTACGTACTCACATACATTTTGCGTAAAAATTTCTATTTTGTCAAAGGCACGAAGAAACAACAACAACTACAAGCCAAGAATAAAAAAAATAAAAAAAACAACAAGCAAAACACAAACAAGCATGTCATGTTCCTTTATTTTTGAAAATGTTGTACAAGAAATTTTTAGTCCGTTCTCGTATTTCCTCATGCAGTACACGTAAACAAATATTGTGTATAAAGAAATTCTTAAATAAATACTCGGTCCATTCAACATTTACACACACTCTTCCCCGCACACCCACCCACCCACACACACACACGCACACATACTTTCACTTTTATCCTCTTTCTAGCATAATACGTACATAACTAAATATTCCTTCATATATGTGCATATACATATCCACTACATATATGTATATATATATATCCAGATATCTGCATAGTTTGGTTGAATTGTAAGCATAAATGGAAAAGAAAAACCGAAACTAAAATATTTTCGCATACATGTACGCGCGAAAATGTTTCATGCGAGGGTGCGTAGGAGCGAGGGAATATTCAAAAATGTTGAGCGTATATATGAATCGGCTTTTTCTTATTCAAATATTTGTTCAGGTATCTGCACAAATACATACGCATGTGCGTAGGCACGCAAAGCAAACGCCATGAATGAAATTTACTTTTTTATAGTTCGCATTTAGGGAAAGGCTCATAAGCGAGCTTATACGCACACACACACACACACACATGTTTGTATAAATCCCATAAAGATTAATTTTTTTCATCGTGTTATGTAATAACAGCTGTCCTAAAGATTGCTGGTACATTACGTTTTCAAAAAACAACCGCCAAGTCGGTTGCGTTGGCAAACATCCCTCATATTCTTCCTTAGCTTGTTCATATTTCACACATATATTTCATAATAATATTTACTATCGTATTTAGTTAGCAAAAGTCTTGAAACGAAGCAATTCTACGTGTACACTCACACGCATATTATATATTAGGGAGTTTGGAAATTTCTTAAGATTTTTCCCGACACTACTCTAAAATAACTTCAGGTAACTAGACATATAATTAGGGTTAAAGTTAGATATACAGTTATGTAGGACATGTTTATGTGTATTATGTGTAAACACTTTCAATGTTATCGGTTGCGTTATAGAAGTGAGACGTACGTAAAACGTGCAAGATCAAGGTGAGCATACAAGGCATATTTTACTTTATTATTTCACAAAAGGTGAAGGAGGTGCAGAAGCACATAGGGACAAATTTTATGCTGTGTTGCAGAATGTAGCAGAACGCACTTGCTCGGGTTGGTTTGCGAAATTTCATTCTGGAAAATTTTCAATGCGAGCTTTAACGCGTTCTGTTACCATCGATGACGATCAACTAAAGATCACGATTGAACCTATTCGACACATGACAATCCGTGAATTTCAAGGAAAACTAAATCCCTCCAAAACAACAAGTTTGTATATGATTGTGAAACACCGGAAGAAATTTTCGGACTACCCAATATTTATAAAACTCTAAAAGATGTTATATTAAGATTCTGTCACCGTTTCGATCACTGCCATAAAAGCAAAGTTACGATAACGAATTGATTCAATTGTTGACAAACACGTCTCAAATCCAATCTCTTATCGAAGATTGAATGCGTTTTATTCAGTTGACTTTTGTCGCTCACATATAACGCATAATATTCTGGTATGAGTTTCTTTGAAGGGTGTCTGCGATTCGTATGCTGAAATTTCTTCCTTCAGGTTGCAATTTAAAAAACAAAACTTAACTCCAATTTCTTAGGAATGCGTACTATTTTGCTCACTGAATTAATAGAAAGTAATTAAAATAATGTCTATGCGTGAGAACACATTGCAATGCTATTTACAAATTTTAATTAAAATCCATTAAGGTTTTCTTTTTTGCCTATACATACGACTTATAATATAATAAAATTTAAGCTTTTTTTTTCAAATCTTTCCTATATAAATGGTTGTATGAATCAAGCAATGTTTCTTAATAATAATAACGCATTATCTACTTATTTATGTTCCATTCTCCGTATCGTTAATATTTTTGATTGTCCACATCTTAATTAGGCAATCAATAGGTAGTCAGTCATATCTGAGATTCTGAACTTGACTTGTAGACTTGTGTACATCACTGCCTTAGATACATTTCTCTTTCAAATTATGTATATGTATACTTTCAATGCTACTTCAACTTCAAATGATTTCATCAACAGACTTGGTTTCTTGGTAGAAAGTTATTATCATGGCTTAAGTAGGCAGTAGGCAGTAGATAAATAAGAAAAATGAAATATGATTGACTTCACATCATAAATTTCACCGAAGTAAAGTCGCAGCTACTCGTATTGCTCATGATTAAAAGCTTGGTGTGGTTGGAAAATGATGCAGGCAGAGCACTCTTTGGGCACCTTCCATGCTCAGCCACCGCTTTCTGAGTAATCTGGTTTTTGAGAAATCGATCCGAAGCGGCCTACTACATCTTCCCTTGGAAGTCTACGCGAAAAATAGCAATGAAAATTGCGGTCTCACTCTTCTGGATTTCATTTCAAATTCTCATTTTAGATATGGCGACTGATATCTCTGTATGCAATTTTAATGATTGCCTACTTACTACTAATATTCTACGAATCATGAAAGTTCGTACGATGAGATTGCATTGGATGAGAATCATACGAATGTTGTGTTAAGCGGATCATAGGTGTCATGGTTTCTGTTATAGAAAGAGGAAAAAAGGGAATGTTTTTGCAAAAGAACGAAGCAAAACATTTGAACTTGATAGAGGAGTTATCTGATGCTGGGATCGTTTAGCAATCTTGGACACATTTGAAAATTTTAAAGCAGTTTTTCTTGAAACATGACTGTTCCAAATGGGTCCATAAAGCGATTCGCGCAGTGTTCGTTCTTTTCATTTGAGAAGATAATGCCACGGGAAAAGGTTCGTATGCGATTTTCGAATTTCAAATTTAGTTAATAATGCATTGCCTTTCATACAAAAACAAATATTTCTAAAAGGCTTTACGTACTTTCCTAACATATTATCTGGACTCAAATTTGCAACAGATACTTCACGGAATGGTTAAATAGTGAGTTCTTCAAATATTATTAGGCGGCTATGCTTTCTTCAATCCATCCATCCAGCTATAGCTTTTAAAAGCTCTCTAGCTTCTCTAGGTTTTTTTTGATCAATTAACTTTAGCCGATTTATAGGCGATTGCCGACCGATCGAAAGATCAAAAATTAATAAAATCGACGAATTTTTTTTTGGTTTTAATCACCAATTTTATAAAGTTTTTCTTGTTTCACCAAAAGAACGAAAGCATGAAGCTGTAGTTGAAATTTAAAGACAATCGCTTCTGAATTCAGTTGAATGCTCCCGTCAAATAAATGCTTTTTCTTTAAAAGAAATTTTGAAAAAAAAATAAATAAATTTTTGTAAATACGTTAGTAAATCTGTAGATGGTTTTGTGAAATTTGCTTTCATACACTGATGGGCAAGTCATCATTCGTCAATAAACTCGAGAAAATTACCCACAATTATAGGCTTACACGGATTAACTTTACTCCTTCACTTATGTAATGGCAATATCCGATGTGATGAAATGTCAACAAAAAAAAAGTATTAAATAACTTGATGTTCAAAAAAGACCCGACGGCAAAGTAAATGCGAAAAACGTAAGAGATATGTGCCCTTTGTTTTTGCATGACTTTTCTTCAGACGAATAAAAGGATAAGCCATTTCAGTTCAGCATAATGGAAACTAAGAAAGAATATAAGACGTTCGGTGCATATAACGAAGTTGAGAAACATTGGCTTGGCAATAACAATTTTTCCGCATATTTAGTAGATGCGAACTTTTTTGAACAAATGGAAAAGGATTGAAGCGGTCAACGCAATCTCTGCCGCCTTAATAAATGGATTAGTTTCACGAATACGCAGGCATATGTGTGAAAAGATAGAAAGCTTTGATCGGAAATAGTACGCATGACGACGAATGGATCCATAGTTATATGTTGGGAGTTACCCGCAACATCTTGTGGACTGATCAAGTTTAGACCTTATTTATTGGGCTTGTTTGGCTTGCTGCATTCCTTTATCGTTTAGGTCCACTATATGTAATCGAAAAAGATTTCAAGAAGAATGTTTAAATATCGAGCACCCTACACAAAAGTGAAGTTGCGCAGAATGCAAATTGCAAGGTTCGAGTTTGTAGGCGGTTCCTACGAAATGTTAGGGTCGTGATTACAAATTGAATAAATAAATATTTCCTAAAAGCGCTTCAGAAACTGAACTTATTAACTTATCTAAGGCACAGCCTACGTAGCATTTAATGGTAGAGATAATATCACAGTCGCAACATCGGGGAATAAATCTTCAATTTTTTACTTTCTCGCCTACTGTCACAGTCGTTCGAGTTTTTTTTTCTTCTTTCCTCTATGCGTGTTCCAGATAGTGAAAGTGAAGAAAGTGGGAGAGTTAGGGAGTGGCAGCAGGCTAGTTGTTGCCCGTCCAAATGAGTAATTGTTATGACTCTGTCGACAAAATGCTCACTACAGCTACGGCCAAATAGGCTCAACTGAGATTTGAATCCGCGAACACTAACTTGGTAGTCAATACTCTTATCAACTGAGCTAAACGGTGCGAGTGGGGCTTAAGCGTCTTTCCGTACTAAGCGCTTCATAATGGCACGGAACGTTAAGTTGGTTTTTCGGTGAAGAGTTTTGAAGTCGTAATCACTCTTTTAAATCATTGCTGGATAGCGGGATCTTTATGGAGAAATAACTACTCTAACTAATCAGGTAAAGAAGCGCTTATCAGATGGAAAGTAGTTTAACTTTTCACAACTTGATCACATTTATGTTATATTTACCTGTACGTTGAATAATTCCTTTTTAACGAACATAAAAATATTGAGAATAAATTTGCGGTGACTCTGTAAAGGTATAACACTAGATGTAGAAATAACTGATCTTCTCAACGAGGTCATTTAATGATCTCTGTCGGAATGGAAATAGAAAAAAAACAAGAATATATATATATATATATATATACAAACATAACATTTGAGTCTGCTGCTGAGCTTTGAAAGCAGACAAAGGAAAATATTTGCTAATTCAGCACTTGCCCTTTGATACACGCATCCCTACTTTGCATGGTTATGCAAAGGGGCAAACGAGAGATTATAAATGAAAAGAGAAGATAGAAGAAAATAAAATACATTAAAAACAACAAACGTAAAATTTTTACATAATTAAAACTGTCACAATGTTAAGCACTTGCAAATATTTCGTAAAAGTTTTCATTTAAATTTACACCCAGGCCGGATACTTACACATAGGCGTACACATGACTGGGTAAGTTTGTGCCTTGCAATCTGTCTAACTGCCTGTCTGTTTGCGTAACAATCTTCACGTATGTGTGAATAAGAAACACTTCCGTAACATTTACTTTTACAAAGAATTTCTTTATGAATACGTTTATGTAAATCGGTATGTAACCGTAAGTCAAAAATGTGCGTATTGTGTGTGTATATATGTATATATATATATATATATATGTGTGCGTATGTATGCATTGGTGTGATTTTCCTTAACAATACTCTATAATTCTTTTATCTGAATTTTGAGTTTGTCAAAATTTTAAGTTTTCTTTTCTTTTTTTTTTATTTTCATATTCTTTTACTCCTTGTTTTTATTGTTGTTTTTGTTATATGACACAATATTCAAATTTCCTGTAGCAGCAGGACAGACGTTATAGTACATGAGCTTTGTAAACAACATGCATAATATTTAATTACACTTCCGTTACATATGCACATAAAAATCGCATATATATATATATATATACATACATAAATATACATATATAGATATATAAATACATACAGATATGCCTACAAACAGAACAGACTAAAAGAGCGCCGACAACGAGCAGGAAGAATGAAGAGGGAAATTTTAATAAAATTTAACTTTCATGTAGATGAAAATCAAAATGAGATATAAAACATTAAGAACAGACGAAGAGAGAGAGAGAGAGATAAAGATAGAACGAGCAGAATGTAGAGTTTGAGTTTTATTCAAACAAGAAGTGCCAGAGGCAAGAAGTTTGTTAGAATTAAAGGGTTTTCGATCTATGCATAGATGAATGTTTGTCTATGCACGCACTCATATAAAAACATGTATGCATGATTGTGCATGTGTGTGTTTGTGTGCGGTCATATAAATATTTACAACATGCATTCTGATTATGTAGTATTTTCGGTTTGTATTTGTTTTACATATGGATGGTTGCCTTCTCAACAGAGACAGGCACAGGCACAGGCATAAATGCGAACGCACCCACGCATGCACCCACACTCACGCTCAACCTGCTTAATGCAGTTTTACGTATTACGAAGTACTTGAATTAATTTCTTTGGTTTTTCATTTTAAATTAAAGCAACAGATTAGCTGCCTAGCATTCCCTGTAAACTGACGCCGATTGCTGATGATATTGTCAATGATCAGTGAATTTTCTTCGCGAATTTTCTCCTATATTCCAGGATGAAATTCAAATTTGAGGCGAATAAATTTATATATAAAGAATTTAAAGCGAAGATCCCTTTCAAACTCTTTAAGACGAAAAGAGAAACTGAAAAATATTTAAAGGGGATGCAAACTTGGAAAGTTGTGCTCTCTGCTCACCCAATAAATAGCCTAACGCGTTGCATAGGAAGCGGTTGAAAAACGAGTTCGTTTTTGGGCCAAAACCCGACGATGTATCAAACTTCAGTTCGCGACCTTCACTTTGAACATCAGATTATAAAATGGTCAGACGGACAGACAAGCTTAGCTTAGCAAGAGATGAGACTATATAAAATCTTCCCAGTTGTTCCATATATACAGCCAAACCTAACAGGTGCTACAGGTGGTACAGGGTGTAACTAATTAAAGACCAGCCTTCAAATTAACGTATGTGAGAACTATGGATAAAAATTGGATCATTTTCATAATAGTGTATAGCTATCGTCTATTTAAATAACGAATACGGGATAGTCATGTTAATCTTTGATCGATTGTTGGTAAGTATATCAGGATCACTTTCCTAAACGTTTCACATTCTTTAGATGTAACCGCTTAGGACAAACTTGATTTCTAGCGAAGCAATTTGGGCGTTCGAATAGACGATATTTAGACATGACCTGACTCGGGAATTGTTTACACCGAGAAATACGCAAAGTTGATCTGCTAATAGCTCTTCACTTTAGCTTATTTTATCGTTCGTTTACAAGACCTCTGGAATTCTGCCTATGCCTTAGCAAAAAAAAAAAAAAAAAAAAAAAAAAAGAAAAAGAGAACAAAAACGATGGGAATTAATTCAAGTATTTAATATCTACGTGAAGATAATTTTTCAAACTCATCTTCTTGTTTATATAGACAGTTGTAATAATAACTAAAACAACAATAATAACATTCAAAACAACTCTAAAAGCATAAGACAAACATACACAATACGAGAAAATTTCTATTTTCATTGTTGATTGTTAAGTATCTAAATATGTTGTTTAACTCTTTCTCGCTCGTCCGCTCGGTCGCTCGCTTTCATCTTGTTTTCCTTGCTCTCTCTCTCTCTCTCTCTCCCTCTAATCATCTTTATCTATATATATATTTATATTTATATATATATATGTATATATATATATATATATATATACATATATATATATA